>VCRD01001002.1:24812-57413 GCA_006783055.1 Trinorchestia longiramus | reverse complement strand
TTTTCGAAGCCCCAAATAAACACGACAAAGAAGAAGAAGGGTGCAGGTAGGTATATAACAAAGTCGGTCTGTCTATCGCATGCGCTTGAACCGAGAGCTAAGGATGGAAATAAAGAAAATGTATTTCTAGTAAAGTTATACACATAGCTGAACTCCATTAATTGAAAAACTTGGCCATCAGCAATGTTACCTCATTATTGACAACTTGACTCTTACGTTTTAAATTTTACTTGTAATTTGGTAGCTAAACCGGAAACAAATATGATCGTGAAATGAACGTAGAAATATTATAATTGCAATATTATTAGACCCAGTGTTACCTTGATTTCTTTTGACTTCTCAGCCATAGCATAGGAAATTAAATATTTCTGATTATGCATGGAGAAAGTTAATTTATTTATACAGGTTGGTTAGAGCTTAGCAGGTGCCTCAGAGCAAAATGACGTTCAATATTTCACACGTTGATCTGATTATAAAGTTTTGAAGACTGCAATCTTGTTTTTGAAATCCTCTCACCACATTGATGATGGACACAACATACTAACAGAATGAAAATCCTAGTACAAGACTTGACTTATAAAAGAAAAATGGATCTACTGCAGGAGTATCTACATTAATTATAATATGCTTAGATGTCAATTATCTGTTGAAAAGAATTAAATGCCATTTTAAAATTAACATGACATTCAGTAGTCAAAAATGTAGCATAAGTTTCTTAGTAGGTGCCAGTTTGCTCTAAAAAGGATGGAGTTAGAGCATGCTCTAATATGAAAGTTGGTGACTTTATCAGCAGCTGCCTTTCATGATTTCCCTATCAGCATCCTTCCATATATTTACCTATTAGCAGCTTCCTTTCATATGGGATATGGCAACATAACTTTTTTTTAAAGTAACTTTCTTTGAAAGACAGTTATGTTACTGCACTCTTTATTATTGCTATCACCAACTGCCTTGTATATTTCTGATGCTGAACTTATGTGATGAGCACAGTAAGGACATTATCTTGATATCTTAATTATGGCCATTTAGTTACCAGGTTTAACTCTTGTTTCTAAAATATTAAAATTGTGTGTCCCTTAACACTTTTGCTCCAGTAGGGTTAATATGTCCCAAAAAAAAAACTTTAAAAATCATTTCCTTTAGTCTCATATTCTAAATGTTTTGTTCAAAATTACAGTAAAATTACATAGGGATTAATAAAGATAAGTGATAATTTATGCAATATTTTGATCAGTATGAAAATAATTTGGTTGTGAAAGAGTTAAAAAAATGTAAGAATAAAAGCTTATGCATATCTATGATCTTAAATGGGTTATTTTTCCTCACTCATAATGGTGTATATGTTAGAAGTTAGTAGCTGCCTTGCATCCTTTAACTTTAAATTTAGGGCCAACTGCAGTTTGGTTGTTTATTACAGCATACTGTTTAATGTCATCATACAACTTTTTATAGCTCATGCAATGTATAGGTTGTTCTTCATGTCCCTATAATGGGAATGGGCCAGAAGGTTCATTTCCATAGCCTCATTCTATTCTATTCTATTCTATAATCAACATGTGCATACGTAATTTACTAAGTATGTCTATCTACTTTTCCTTGGGAATTTCATAACACAGTCTGATGAAGGTTGTCTTTTCAAGGAATTCACAGGTTTTTACATGTTAACCATGATCAGTGCTTAAGAAAATGAAAAAAAGGAAAATTTCTGCCATACTGAATGATGTGAGAAACAGCTATTCAAAACAGAAAGGAATAAAAAATAAGGTGATTTTGAATTATTGAAATGTAAACCAAACAAGAGAAGTTGACCTGTTATATCCAATTTTAGCATATATAATGTTTTTACTCTACTGCTCTCATTCTTAAAGTCACAATACAAATTCTATGATGCATTTATGCAAATATTTTTTGTTGTAATGGCAAGATTCTTATACTATAAGCCTCTTATGACATGCCAAGTGTCTCTTCTAATCAATGTTTCTCTTCATTCTTCCTCTTTTCATGTGCAGCAATGTACTTATGAAAGGATTTAAAACAAATTATTTATTTCATTTAAGTGTTCATTTCTTCTGCATTCTAATTCTTTGATCACTCATATTCATATCATTTTCTAATCCCTATTGCACATTTTTGGACATGCAGTTGCCTAGTATTCATCATATTAAAATTAGGCAAATAATTTAATTATTGTATGAATATATTTACATTGTAATAATGCAGCCTCCAGGTTCTGACACAATTACAAAATGCAAGTAAATGGCAATGCTAGATTACTTCTGTAAATTCATGGTTGCTGCTGATCCATTTTCTCCATTATTTTTCAGATGTTTGGATTTTTCTCTGTTTGGCCCTAAGAAGGAAAATAACTTGAACAGATAAAGTTAAAGTGCAGCTGAGTTCTCATAAAAGAAGGATTTATTGAACTTCTATTGAATTGAATTCTTTTTTTTGCTCAAAAGTTAAAATGCCAACAGTTTCTGTGAATCGAGATTTACTTTTCAAGATTTTAGGTAAAACATATGGTAAGTTTACTTTTTCTATTACATTAATATCTAACCTGTGCTATGATTTGATTGAACATTGTACTGATGCTTGTAGGACAGATTTAATATTGTTTAATTTGATATGAATTCCAAACGATAAGTTGGAAAAAATTATACCATTGTTTAGTAGAGAATCAGTATCTTCACAACCTTTTTAGCATACTGTCCTTGGTTGCATTTCCATATCATAGAAGTTTAAAGTGAAAGAAAAAATTACTTTGAATTATGCCTTCCTGTATTATAATATAAAAGCAACTTTTAGTAGCTGTAGTTCTCCATGAACTTATCCATAGAGAAATTAAGATATAGTCCAGGTATGGACAGGCTTACGCTTGCATTTTATTTTCATGTATTTTAGAGCATCTTTAATTTTGAGCTTAGTGCTTGTTTATTCATTAACATGATGAAGATATTCTTCTCAAATACTTTGTCCACTGTAACCGGTCCTGTTTGAATATTTAAGAAATTTTTTTTCCAGATGATAAGGAATTTGATGAGCTGTGCTTCCAGTATGGAATTGAGTTGGATGATGTTGCAGTTGAAGAGGATGGGTCCATTTCATATAAAATAGAAGTTGGTGCTAACAGGTAAATTTTTAGAGTTCTTTTCTGTTTTTTACATGTGCATGGATATTAAGTAATGTTTTAATCACTTAATTATAGATAATTATTTAATTCACTATTTAGAAGCTGGTTGAAAGAACAGTTCTTCTTAGGAGATGGATGATGTTTTATTCATTCAGCTATAAATGATAATTTAAGCCTGTATTTAGGGCTGGTCAAAGATCAGTGCCTCTAAAGAGAAATTTTTGCTCTCCTTCTTAGTAGGTTTAACTCTTGAAAGATTTGTCTGAGAAAGAAAACTATCCTTCATGAAAGATGGGATAGTGTTTGTCCTTGTTAGTATACTTGGGAAAATGTATCTGCATATCAAAAAAGGGAATTTAATTTGTCATTGAAAAATTAACAATGGTTAGATGTCTATGAAAATATTTTGCTTTTAAATTTACAATTGTAAATGCATTATCTTTCCCTTCCATGGTCTTTAACCCTTTCGGTACCATGATGCAAATATCAGAACCTTTTTCAACATATTTAACATCAAATTTAAAAAAAGATGTTTTGTGATGTTTTACGGTCACTGCATTGTCCTGATCAAACTGTAGCTTGCACTGCCCTACCAGCGTTTGCACAGACACACGTGTTGCTCTGCATCTTAATAGACGAAAAATGATTGCGGCTACCAGAGATGCCGTCAGTACCGAAAGGGTTAAGGATGTACTAAAGGTAGTTGCTCTTCAGCATATCTTGTAGACTAAAGAGTCATTAGGGGACATGCGAGATACTCAAGCTTTTATAAGGGAGGGCATGTTATGTCCGTCCTAGATATTAGGTTGTTACAAAAATAATGGCCGCTCGAAGGTTTGGAAGGCTTCTGAAATCGGCCATTATTTTTGTAACAACCTAATAGCATGCTGAGCAGTGGGAGTGGGGCCTTTCTCAGAAATGTATACCTTGAGCTACTTAGGTACTCAGGTTGCTAGACAAAGGCATAAGCAATTTTATACAGTATATAAATGATGCAGATTACATGCATCTTCATTTATGAAAGTGCTATTGCTGTAGTTTTCGAATTATATTAACACTGCCAAATTCTTCTAAGAATGACTTGTGTGTAAAGAAGATATAGTTTACATATCCCATCATTAATTATGGTACTTTTGCAGTAGTGTTTGAATTCTATCAACCCTACCAAATTGTAGTCAGGTATGACCTGTATATACAGGAGACATAGTTTACAAATCCCATTATTCATTATGGTACTGTTGCAGTAGTGTTTGGATTATATGAACCCGGTTGGTAAACTAATTTGGGTATCACCAGCTTGGTCGACTGGTGAGCGAATCTGCTTGCGAGCGGAAAGACCCGGGTTCGAATCCCGCTGCCGACATAGTTGACGCGGCTAGAAATACGGCATGGGACTTGGGTAAACAACTGAATAATTATCGAAGTAATTATCCGACCCAAGAATGGGCCAGAAGGTTCGTTCCTATAGCCTCATTCTATTCTATTCTACCAACTTATTGTCAGGTATGACCTGTTATGCGTTGAGGGTATTGGCCAAGCCCTGAGCATCTACCTGGGGCATACCAACACCCCACGCTACAGCATCGCTCAGCCCAAGGATTCATCCCAGCAGAAAATTGTAGTGAAGGCAGCCACAGCTCAAGTAATTCCATTCTCAACGTTATACTGTACTTGTTTCAAATTTCCTATTGGCATGTGAATTTTTAAGAGTAAGCTTTTAATGTTTCTGTATTCTATTCATCCAAGGACATGTGCTATGATGAAGCCCTATAAATCTGGTTGTAACTTGGAATTCTGTGTTCAATGACGAATTTTGATTTTTATTATTTCGTGTAACAGCTTGGGTCAGTGTGTTTCAGCAGAGATGTTCATGTTTGCAATATGGTAGGATTCAGTATATGGACTATTGTTGTTAGATGCATAAAATTTTTTTGATGTAAAACGGCTTGGCTTGAGTTAGTGTTTGTGCTGAAAACCAGGCAGGTCATGGAATGAATAATTCGGCCAGCGCCTAATATCTAGAGGCTGAAGCATCTAGAAATTAGCTCTGGTCCTTGACTCGCCAGATTATCTGCATTACAAATAACCACCCTCGTTTTTCTGCATATCTTGCTACACTTGCAAAACCTTTTGGCTTCGTTTACCTTTTTGCTATGTTGGCCGTTTTGCTTTGTAGCTTCTATTACCCAGCCTCTCTGTAAATCAAAGTTCTTTTATAGTTGCATATGAGCTATTGTCTTCTTATTGGCCGATAGCGTATTGGCGCACTTTACCGAGCAAACTGATTCTCGTTGTGCAAAACTCAATTCCTTTGTCCCTGTGTAACGATTTATCCAAGCGATCCATAAAATAGACTGTGAGGTTTTGATTTTGTGTCTATTTGCCATGACAATACCTCGAGAGCAGGAGTGCTAAGAAGCCTTTCTTTCTGGAAATAATATTCTCTCTCCTCTCTTCAACAGATACCCTACCACCGGATAAAATCCTGGTGTTTTGGTCTCTTTTTTTATTTAGGATATTGAAGTACTTTTAATTTCCCTACAGATTCGGCAGTACTGCGTGGGCGCTGTGCTGCGCGGCATCACCTTCAACAAGGCGAGGTATGACTCCTTCATTGCACTTCAGGACAAGCTGCATCAGAACATTGCCAGAAAACGCACTTTGGTTGCTATTGGTGAGTTTTGTATTCTCTTGAGTGCTACCAAACCGTGCTGAAGAACTATGGTTCTATCGTTCACAATATTTGTGTCTTGTGCTGGTGTGTCTAGTAGGAAATTATGATACTGGTGTGCACAATACAATCAATAAATCTTCAGTTGGTGTGTCTCATTGAATGTTCAATCTGGTAAACTACTAATTTGTGTACTTGACTTTGGTTACTGACATGGCGAGACTCTTGTCCCTCCATGTAAGTTGAGAGAATCACAGATTTTGATAGGGGTTCATAAATTTTATTAAATTAGTCATGAATTTTGTAATGCTAGCCTCGAGTTTATATTAAGTGTGGCAGTGCTCCTTCTGAAGGTGGCAGCAAAGTGCGCTGTAGAGGATTGTCTTACACTTGTACTAAGAGAATTAAACGCTCTTTGTTGTGAGTAGGAGTGAGACTGGGATTGCTCAGTGTAGCTTACCTGGCATTTTCTTAGTACCATCACCTCATTTCTTTACTTTTAGTAATGGGAAGCATCCTTCAGTGTTGTCACCATTCAGGAAAGTTATACTTACCTACGTGATATTCAGTCTTCATTTTTGAAAAAAATGTCTATGTCGGTAGTCAGAAGGCTAGAGTATCATGTAACTGGTCGGTAGGAGGTCAGGCATTTGTAACGTCGGTGATTTGTATGGCTCAATATTTAATGTTCTCTGAGCCTATGCTTCAGTGGTAAAATACTCAAAATACCGACTTAGGCTGTGACTTTATTAACACATTGACTGCCAAACCGATTTCCGGTTGACATTCTCCTGTCGCCAATATTTTTTAATAACTGATAAGTCGGTTGTTTGAAAATATAAAATTGTATTTAATTTTTGTAAATATTGTAAATATTTTAAATTAAACTAATTCTTTTTAGTTTTTCTGAGTAGTGTAGCGTAGCAGTCAAAGTTTCAAATGCCCAACAGGTACTCACGACCTGAGCTCAATCACGGGCCCGTTTGTGTATGACGCATTGCCACCACAGCAAATTAATTTCGTCCCACTCAACAAGACCACGTCCTACAGGGCAGACAAGCTCCTTGAACTGTACCTTAGTGACCCACACCTGCGGGAGTATGTGCCCATTATCAAGGTTAGTGCATCTGGAGTTATGATGTTAGGTCTGAGATTCCCAATTGAAACGGTTTGGAACGCAACATTTTGCAATTCATCTGAACGAACTTTCTGTGTATAAAAGTTTTACATTCGTAGCAAAAGGTCAGACAGTTATGCAAAGCTTTTGTGTGTGCTTCTACAGCTACCGCCTGAATGATGTACTTCTACGGTTCTACCTCTACCATCACATTAAAGTGCTTCTAGTTTTACCATCACATTAAAGTGCTTCTGTCTCTATCATTACATTAAAGTGCTTCTGCCTCTAGTACCACATTAAAGTGCTTCTGCCTCTAGTACCGCATTAAAGTGCTTCTGCCTCTAGTACCGCATTAAAGTGCTTCTGCCTCTACCATCTCATTGTATACTCCCCCTTCATTGATATGATATATTTTGGTGGTTATGTCTTGGGTCTCCAGGACAACGACGACGGAGAGGCTCATTAGGTCAATGTACCAATTCTTACTGGCAAATGGGAGTGCGCTGTATCAAGTTAGTAGATGTGGCTTATTGCCTGTCCCACAAATGTTAATATTTTATGGGTAGATCTGTCTCTCTCTGTCAGGCACGAGCATGACGATTGTATCTGTGGTCGTCAGCACTTTCTCAAATATTATTAGATAGTCTCAAAATTCCCGTCTATTTAGTGTTATGGTCAAATATGTTTTATTTTTCTCAGGTCGAGAGGTTTCCATTTCTGTTCTGCCATCCAACCAATATCATTTCCTTGTAGTCTGAATACCGTCTTCGACTAGGTTTTTGGTCACTGTAAATTATTTAAGTTAGTAATTTTGGGCAGGATGTGTAAGTCGATGCATGTTGAAAACATTCCTTGCTCTTTGTCCCTGTTTCTATTCATTAATCATGTGATGGTGACTAACCTTAATACCTTTCTCAACCGGCATCCACAGTAGGAATATTAGCAAGTAATATAATAATTTACTCTTTATCAAGTAGATTCCCATTCTAAAAATGTTATACTAAGAAATGCTTCTTTCTGCTCATCTATTTTTATTGGTTGGTGATTGGAGAATTTTTAGCTTAAATACGAGAAGTATGAATTGAAGGGTGGACAGCACTGGTGGACTACTTGCATTTTTTCCCACGGGAAAAAATGCAAGTAGTCCACTAGTGCTGTCCACCCTTCATATAGTAAACTACTGGATCGTAATCGCCTCTGTCAGCGCTGTGTTAGCGACAGCACGGGAGTGGACTACTTGCATTTTTTCTCGTGGAAAATATATTATATTTACCACGGGAAAAAATGCAAGTAGTCCACTAGTGCTGTCCACCCTTCAATTGGAGATGTATTTTTTGGAGAATTCCATTCATATAGTGAAGATCTTAATGTAAGGTTTACTATATTTACTTTTTTTTTAGCATGCGATAAAACCAATCATTTTTATCACAGTTCAAAACCCCTGTCTATCTTTAGTACTGTTTTAACGATAATAAATGTGGTTAATCGGGATCACAAATATTAGTTTGCATGTGTGTGCTTAAAATTTTTTTGAACGACTCGAAATTTTAGCTCGATTTTATGAGTCAAAATTTCATCAAATGTAGTACATACGTGTAGACGAAGTTTCTTTTAGTTTCGTGCAATTTCGAATTTTAGTGAAAAAACATACGTGTAAAGTCTTACGTTTTTTTTGAGGTTTAATGAAAAATCAGTCATTTATTTGCACGAATAATGATTAGAAGTGCATTAGGTAACACATTAGATCAGAGATTTCTGTATAACTCAGTTTGAAACGCAACATTTTTCAGTTTACGTGACCCTATTGTTTACAACTAAAGTTTTGGATTTGCAAGCAAAAAATCAAAGACAGTTGTCCAAAAACTGATGTTTTTCGTGATCTACGCATGAATATTTGCAGGTAGACGTAGTTTTATGACGTTTCGAGCGTTTTCGAATTTTAGTGAAAAAATATCATAAGGGCCGTTTTTTTCAAAAATTACATGAACAATCTTTTTCATTTATTTGCACAAAAATGATTGGAAGTACATTAGGAAACACATTAGATCAGAGACTTCCGTTTAACACGGTTTGCAACACAAAATTTTTTAATTTACCGGAGCGTACTTTTTACCAACAAAGTTTTAGATTTACTAGCAAAATATCAGAAACAGTTATGCAAAACTTGATGTGCTTTTCGTGATTTACGCACGAATATTTGCATGTACACGAAGTTTCATTTATTAGGTTGTTACAAAAATAATGGCCGCTCGAAGGTCTGGGGTTTGAAAAGTAATTTTAACACAACTTTTTTAGCTTATTTTCGATGAACCTTAGCATGTATAACAATTAATATGTGCTCATTAATATTTTGTAACTTCTTTTCAGACAGAACATAATTTTAAAGGATAGAATCCCTCCATGATGAACATGACAAAACATGACCGCCTACTTATGTTGTACGAGTTGAAAATTGGGCACAACGCCTCCGAAGCTTCTGCCAATATCAACCGAGCATGGGGAGAAGAGTCCACAAGAGATCGGGCATTACGAAGGTGGTTCGGGAAATTCCGGAGTAGTGATGAGAGCCTTAAAGATGAAGAGGGTAGAGGACGTTTGGGTAGTCTCGAGAACGAGCAATTGCATGCGGTTGTTGAGCAAAATCCACGTCAAAGTGTTAGAGAAATGTCTCAGACACTTGGTGTCAGCATTGCAACAGTTCGCGCCATTTGAAGATTATTGGAAAGGTGAAAAAGCTGGATCAATGGGTTCCTCATGAGCTCAATGAGAATCAAAAGCTTAGGCGTTTTGAAGTGTGCTCGATGCTCTCTCTGCGCAACACCAACGATCCCTTTCTTGACCGAATTGTCACTTGTGACAAAAAGTGGGTCCTTAATGATAACCGTAAACGATCAGGTCAATGGCTCGATCGTGATGAGCCCCCAAACACTTCCCAAAGCCAATGTTGCACCAGAAAAAGATTATGGTGACTGTCGGGTGGTCTGCAATAGGTGTTATTCACTACAGTTTTTTTGGGAGTCAATGAGACCATTAATGCAGAGAGATACTGCAATGCTCTCGCTGTTATGCATGCTCGATTGAGCGAAAAGAGACCGGCATTAGTGAATCGACGTGGTCCAATTCTGCTCCACGATAACGCGCGACCACATGTTGCAAGAATGACCATCCAGAAACTCACAGAACTGGGATACGAGACTTTACCACATCTTCCATATTCTCCATATCTTTCACCTACTGATTATCATTTATTCAAGCACTTAAGCATATTTTTGGATGGTAAAACTTTTAGGTCTAAACAAGAGGTGGAAACGACCTTCAAAGATTTTGTTGCATCACAGCCATTAACTTTTTATCAACAAGGGATAAATAATCTCGTAGTCCGATGGCAGAGATGCATAGCTGCTCAGGGTTCATATTTTGACCAAGTTTAACATCTCTATTGTTTATTTACCAAGGATTAAATGCATGCTTCTGAAATCGGCCATTATTTTTGTAACAACCAAATAGTTTCGTGCCACTTCGAATTTTAGTGAGAGAAAATCATAAGCCTTACTCTCATTTCCCATGTAAATCATAGCGAGTCCATTTTTGTGACGTCTGATGACATTACTTTCATTTTATGTATTTTATTTGTCCGATATATTATTGTCGTTTGATACACTTGCACTCGTATGTGGGATGATTATGAAAATTTGAGCACGGTAATCGACAAAGTGATAAATCTATGTATGTATTCAAATTTCCGATATTAGCAATTACGATATTAATAATATAAATTAAGTTTGTTAATAATCCTAATGGTTTTAATCCTGAAAACTTGGGAATCTGTAAAAACTTCCAATTAAATGTTCATCCTGTTTCTTTACAAACGAAAAATGTTTCAAGTAAATTTACATTTGATATTTAGGATTTAACATTTCAACACACTCATCGTCTCCTTTTTAAGGAGACGAGCGTGTTGCACCATGCCGAACTGGAACCAAAAATTGAAATTATCGATTATTGCTAATTAGAAACTAATTACTAATTATACGGGCGACAGCGATGAATCGATAACGCGTGAAAAATAATCATAGGATAGCCTATACGTTGATATCGTTATCTCTCTAACGCCCGCCTATGTTAATACAGTACTAACTTACAGGACTCACCTGTGTACCCAATCATCACGGACAGCAAGGGCGTGGTGCTGTCAATGCCTCCCATCATCAACGGAGAACACTCAAAGATCACACTCAACACCAAGGACGTGTTCATCGAGTGTACTGCTACCGACAAGTTCAAAGCTCAGATCGTCCTAGACACGCTCGTCTGTATGTTCTCCGGCTACTGCGTGAAGCCCTTCACTGTAGAGCCTGTGCAGGTCAGAAATGGTGGTGTGGTGCGTGGTTTTTGTGTCCGGAGATGTGCGGGTGAGGTTGTGTGCTCACGGGTGTTGGTGGGAGTTGCGGGTAATTTATATCTGAATTGGCTTAGTTTTCATGGACTAATGTGGTTATTATGAGACCTAAGTTGCACTTGTCAAGGGCAGCAGTTAGAATTTATACTTAAGCATATTCGTTTAGTATATATAAGATCGAGTCAAATAAAAATGCTCATGGCTTGGAAAAAACTAAATTGTGCATCACAACATTTTGACGTTGCAATGTCAAATTTCCAGCACTTCAAGCCTCACAATAGGAAAACAGCTGGGTGTCTTATTAGAAAGCCATTGATTTATAGCTTTTTTGCTTTGCGTAATAAAATACACTTGATTGGTCATGAGCCACGCTGTTTGCAGTCCATATTAACCTATTATTTACCGAATTTGTTTTTGAACATTGCTGTATTGTTCAATTTATTTTATGCTTTCATTATTTTAATTTTATTATTTACTGTTTTTGAACTTTACCAGTACAGCCCATTGTTGTACTGAACGCATTCAACACTCGTTTGATACGAGAATATAACTTAATACCGAGTCTTAGCTAAAATTACACTTCCATTAGATAATAAGTTGATGTTATTCTTGACGCAGGTCGAGTATGAGAGCAGCGGGGTGACGGAGCAGTACCCTGTATTGGAGTACAGACCGCTGACAGCGTCAGTGGCCTACTGTAACTCTCTTGTTGGCGTCAGCGAGTCAGCAGAGAATATTGCTGAAAAGCTCACCCTCATGGGACTGCAGGCGCAGGTCTCAAGTGCTGAGCAGGTTGAGGTCATCTTACCACCCACTAGGTTGGTAGGAATTTCTTGTGTCAATGTTCATTTGTCTGTTATGTGGCAGAGGATGACCAGTCTGCCTTAGACATAAGTTACCAAGTAGAACCGTTGTGCAAGGGCTTAGAAATAAAGGGCGTAACTTTCAAGTAATAAGAAAGACAGAGAGAGAGAGAAAATGAAAACAGTGTGCAGTGTTAACAGGGTCATATTCCAGAGAGCCGTTCCCTAATTACGATTAGGATTATAATGAAGTGTGCATTATGTTACTATACAAGTTATTCATCATTTCCGACCTTTCTCCTATTCTACACTGTACGCCCGCTTAGAAAACTAAAAAATAGTGGCTTTCTCCGTACGTAAGTTGTTGATATAGTATTCGCAAATTTATAAGCTTGATGTGGGATACAACATTTTTTGTAGCTTAGTTAGTGTTCACAATTTTTCATTTTTCGGAATGTCAACTCAAATCCAACATTTTTAACACTCCTAAAATGATTGTGTGGGTGCCCTCTTTTAACGTAATCGTCAGCCGTTACTCTTTGTTTCGCAGATACGACGTACTTCACGAATGTGATGTGGCCGAGGACTTTGCAGTTGCGTATGGCTTCGACAAGCTGGCGGAGGACCTTCAACTGCCTCCTACCAACACCATCGGCCAGGAGTACCAGCTCAACTACCACACCGACAAGCTCAGGCTTTTGCTCTCTCAAAACAACTACACCGAAGCGGCCACATTCGCTCTCTGCTCTAAGGTAGATCTGCCAGTTTTCGAACGTCTGAAGCCATATTTTTCAAGGTGCTCTTAAATGATCCGACAATTCTGCAGGTTTGATATAAGGAAAATAGAGCGAATAACGAAGATTGTGTTTTTGTTTCGAAATAAGCATTAATGCCTTATCGTTTCATTTCGTTTTTAGTTGCCAAAACGAATTGGACGGGCGAACATCACGCTTTCATTTATTAAACCTACAAACATCGGATCATTTTGCAGCACCCTGTATATCTGCCGTGTTCTCATGTTTAGGTTGTTTTGAAGTTCGAACAGTGTTAGTGAATTTAGGAAATGAATTTTATACTTTTATTCTTGTTCATAGATAAGTTTAAGAACAATAGCTTAGTTTTAGATCGTTGTATAGAACACAGGTTATTTTAACTTGATAGCGCGTCTGAGTTTTTATTTGTTTTTCATAGTTCAGCTTTAGCTTTGTGAGTAGATGAATGGTTTAATTTTTGGATTAGCTTTGCAGCCACATTTCGCTAGAACCTGTTACTGTTGTGTATTTCTGGTGACAATGTTTGGGCAAAATATTATTCGAACGCAGGAAAATGTGCTCTTTGTAGTGAGTGCTAAATCTTATTTCAGTTTGAAGTGTTCGATTGTGGCAGTTTTTCGTTTGCAAGAATTGGTCATGTTCTTTTCTTTTTAAAAAACAATGGGTTTGCGATTATGTAATAGAAGAAATTTGGTAATCCAAGTGATCTTGGAGCCTTTTGCTCCTAAAGGTTGTCATACTTCAGCTTGGTTAAAGCTTACGCTCTTTGCTTCATGTTGTGCATGTTTTCTTCGCACGCGCTTGTTTTTTCTCTCTTTTGAGCGATGTGTGCATCGCACAATTGATGCCCAGATTATGAAAGGAGAAAGACCAGCTAGCAAAATTCTCCGTAAGTTTGATATCTTCCAACAAGTTTTGATTCTGCAGTTGATTTGAAAGCTTTTCGCATCAATTACGTTCGGTGGCGTCAGTGGTAGCCTAACCCAATAATACTTAACTGTACTTCGCGATTCATTCGTTTCTCTGCGATTAAAGGGGACAAAGCGTGAGGATGAGTTCCACTGAATAAGTTTTTCTCTGTTATCTTCTGAAGGTATCCTATAGAATTCTGGTAACGCCAGCTCTGAGATGGAAATCATTGTCAGGCGTCCGGGCGAACGCTTGGAAAAATATCAAAGTACTAAATGAGCACTATTGATGTAGTATTTTATATGTATAGGCTTACGTAAACAAAAAGCTGAGTTCAGATCTTGATCACTTTAGTACTGAAAATAGTCATGTATACTCCCTTTTTGGATCATCCAAATGTTTTTCTCTGGTAGGCTGACCTTGGCGAGAAGCTGCGAATGGACTTGTCTCGAGAGCCTCTAGTGGAGGTGGGCAACCCCAAAACTGTGGACTGCGAGGCCGTACGCCTGACGCTTCTGCCCGGCCTCTTGCGTACCGCAGCTGCCAACAAGCACATCGCGCTTCCTCTCAGACTTTTCGAGGTGGGTGTGCACTTGTGGCTTTGATGTTGAAGCTAGAGTTGAGTCCGTCAGATATATTCAGACATACCACCTCTTAGATTACTAGCGTTGCCGTTTTTTAGAAGCATGTCTTACAGTATGAAGAAAAGGTTTCAGTTCTCTCACGTGCAAGGTTTCATCGTTACCATAAAAGCTCTAGACATACTCGCTCTGCTATCTGGCTATCACAGAAAAAATCAGTCTGTATACGAACTGTATGGTTCAGTAAGCAATCGAGCCCTGCACTCGCTCAGTGACCAGGAAAATAATAGCCGTGAACCCCTGATTGCGTCAGATTTCGGATGTGGGCATTCGTGACGAGCGTGCGACGCACACGCGTGGCACAGGAGCCCGCAACGAGCGCCACCTCTGCGCCCTCAACTACAACGTACGGGCAGGGATGGAGGTCGTGCAAGGGCTGCTCGACAACCTCATGCTTGCTCTCAAGGTACCCTTCAACCAACACGGCCAGGGAGACGGCTACTGGCTTGAAGGCAAAGATCGTGAGTATGGCGATCGTATTCTTCGCTTTTTTTATCTCCCGGGTTTAATGAAATAAATTTGGTGCTTACTTTGAATCGGTTTCTTGAAAGAGTGCTAGATTTTAGGTTTGAACTGCCAAGTGAGGTTTCCGAACAACTTTTACCTTTTTGAAATGAAAGCTAAAGTGACAATGGAGCGAATAAAGAAATATTCGCAACGTTACTAAAATAAAAATGTATTTTTTCGCATTATAGTTGCTATTTGTGTATCTAGATTACGGTAAATCCTTTTCTGCTGGGTATAATTATTTAACATTTATTTTTTTGGTATGTGGAAACTTTTCCTATGTGAACATTTGCGTTGCACGTCTCATCTTATACGAGGCTGGATATTTTTGAAAGCTGTATCTCTCCCCCAAAGTAAGAAAAGTTCCCTATACTGCAGAGGAAGGGTGCTCATGAACCGTTGCGCATCTCTTGAGGTAAGGCACGCTTGAAGATATAATGCTAATTGTTTCGTTAATACACTCTACGGTTTCCCAGACCCGACTTTCTTGTCCGGCTTCTGCGGTCGAGTAATGGTCAACGGGCGCGAGGTTGGAAAGCTCGGACTGCTGCATCCTGAGGTCATTATTGCCTTCAACCTCAACAACCCTGCCTCTGCCCTCGACCTGAACCTGCAGGACCTTATTGACCTCAATGTGCAACCCTTCTAACAGGAAGTAAAAGCCTTCTCTCTTATTTTATACTGCTCGTGGGTTCTAAGATGTGCTTCTATTTAATTTTCAAACTATTCCGTTTCAGGTTAAAATGGTACAAGATGATTGTACGTGGTGGTTTTTGTAGGGTGACTATTTTTAAATATTTAATAAAGTTAAATTCAGCAATGCAATTGTATTCATTCAAATATAGATATATCCTATGATTATAGTAATATCAATACTGGGTACAGAAATGTTTAGGCATATTATTCAGAACTGCATTCCATTGCAACATTCTTTCTCAACTGAGTAGCACATAACACAATATCCCTATCTTAAATACTAATAAAATCAAATAATGCAATACTTTATTCCTATTTCATAATACAATAACTAAAAATCATTACACTAGTGTAATTGTTTATCATGACACGTAAAAACAGATCTGGAAAGACAAAAGCTGACTGGATTTATGGAGCTAAAGAACATTCCTCACGTCACCGAGGCTCCGTAGCTGCCAGGCGGAGGGGCGTAGTCCCGAGGGAACATCGCCAGCTGCATCGTGTTGAAGGCAAACTTTTTCACGTTGATGTTCTTTTGGCAGTTGATAATACGAGTGCCATCACTGTTGAAAAAAAACTCAATTCAAGTTTAAACTTAATTGCGAGTGGTTTGCTACAGTGAGGAATAATGATTGCAAATGGAAGTTAGTTCTAACATGTTATTTATGTAAATGGTTTAACAAAATTTTTGCTCTTCCAGGATACATACCAACGCTACAACATATTTTGAAACATGTTCTTTCTTTAATATTTCTGCTCTCAAAGTGGCACGATTAAAATACCAGCATTTTTGGACGATATAATTTCAAAATGAAACCTGACTACACTCACCCGCCAGCCATACATATTTCAAAACTATTTCTTGATAATTTATGATGCCAATTAGTTGTATTGATTCTTACTCAATAGTAATCTTTTTTCTCAATTAAAAGCATAAACATTTTTGAATTAGTAGCAAAGTCGATACTTTCAAGTGAGGTAGCTGAGGAAACATTCGCTGGCGGAGTGACTCAGAACTAAATGCAGGGTGTCTCAAAAAAATGTACTCACCCTTTAACCGTTGCTAACATGCTGTCTTCTTTGTGTTGCAGGTGTGAGGTTCGACCCTTTGCGAACATGATTCTTTAATCACATTTAATCATGTTCGCAAAGGTTCGAACCTCACACCTGCAACACAAAGAAGACAGCATGTTAGCAACGGTTAAAGGGTGAGTACATTTTTTTGAGACACCCTGTAGTATAATACATTCATTGAAAATATCGACCAAAATGTCAACCCTCAATCGGATTCTGAATAATCCGCAATCATTATTATTAAATTACTAGTTTAAAGAGCTACGTTTTACGATCAAAATCCTGGACATAAACCCATAAATAGCAGCGAACACCATGATCCGACTTCACTGTTATAAATTTTAATGAAACTATTCCTCTGCTGGGGTCATTCAAGAACTGACCTGCACAGAGCTCAACAAAATGAGAATTTTTACAACCCAAGTTGAGTTTCCTACATACAATACGAGTCGCGCTAAGCCATACACAAGGCTTCAAAAATGAATAAAATGATCTACAAAATTTACAGCAAAGTAAGTGGCTCAAGTCTACCAAAAGACTTTAATGATTTTATATAGCTTTGAAAGACTCTGATGCTTTGATTCCAGGTTCGAGAACGCTGAAATCAGACCATCGTAAAAATGATTTAAAATCTGAAGCACGTTCGGGATTGTGTACATAGAACGCAAGGCAGTGCTAAAGAATCGGTCAATTCTGCATCCTTCAGAAAAAATCATTCTTGTTTTTTCCCTTTTTTTCCTTTTTTCAATTCTTTTGATGTACGAATTTATGAAATGAATGATCTTAAATCTCCTAAAATACTGTTTGACCCAACGAACTATAATATAGCTACCTGCGCATGGCCTGTAAGCTCTGGTGACGTTCCGGACGCGCCAAATCAAACTCGGCCGTGAGGAAGTTGACCTGCTCCAGTGTGACACTCATGCCCGTCCTGTCCTTGCCGCTTTTGCAGGATGTGAATCGCACCCCTGCACAGTTAGCAGGTGCTATTAATGGGGGCATCTTAGTGAAAAGCTTAAATGCATGGTACGACGAAACTAAGCGCAACATAGTAGGTAAAATTATATTTTAGAACACATTTTATTCATGTCCTTTTTTATTTTTTCGAAATAATGGCGATTTCAGGCGTAAATAAGGTATTTTTTTGCATTTTCGACCCAAACCGATCTCCTCTTACAGTTTTCATGCTAGAACAAAATAGAGTTTTGGAAAGAGAAAATATATCTACAAAAGATTGCGCCCCTTTTTTGCCACCATAAGAATCACAACTCAAAAACCGGAAATCGAATTTTTTTTACCATTTTCTCTAAGATCCCCACCTTAAGAGACTTCTCTTTGTACACGGCTTGACTTCCTATTTCAGATGGGCAGTTAAAGTTTCAAAAATGATTAAAATTGTATACGTAATATACTTGAAGGTAAGTGACATGTACCTGGGGAATATTTATGATTTTTAAGATCCTATACTCGAGAACGTAAGAAATTGAGTATTTAGATTTCGCTAAAGAACACAGTAACAATTGACGAGAAGTTCACCAAATGTGAAGAGATTTGACAAAATATCACATAAAAGTAGTTTTTTTAGTAATTTGATCGTACGCATGACTTCGAAGTCGTGAATTGTCCTGAACTAATATAGGGTTTCTAACACATTTTAGGACTTGTCAGTCAGTCAGTCAGTCAGTCAGTCAGTCAGTCAAAGCTTCCTCATCTCGATCAAAAGTATAGATGTCTTACTTTCTGACTCAGGGAAAATAACAAAATGAAAACGAATTTGAACTCGGCACGATAACATCATTGATGTCATCCATGAACCTCCGAACTAAGAAGATATTATTCAGAACCTTAAGAGTAATGATAATAGAAATCCACAACTGATATTTCTTCTATACTCAAGAAAGTTAGCCCGTGGATCATTTATTAAAGTCTAACTTCTGACAGCCCAACTTCCTAAACTGAAAATACTCAAGTAGAAAAGAGGATGCCAATAAAACCTAACCTGGAAACCATTGTCAGAAACAAAAGAGATCATTTTTATAAATTTATGGAACAAAATAGGTTAGCTCTCGATTTCAGAATGAAATTTTAGTCAGAAATGGGATACGAACCTCCCATAGCCCTGGTGACAGCGGCAGCGAGGTGGAGGACTTCTGTATTCTTGCTTTTGCTGGCACGTACAGCACGCGATAACTTGTCCATCAGCTCACTCAGTGTAGGCTGGTTGCTGTTCCAGCACCCACCTGACAACGTGTAAGTCACTGTATTTTCTATTTTATTAACATTAAAATACTGTTGTTCATTTAGAGCACATCCAACTTTGCACGACGGGAAAAATCATTCTGGTAATGTTATCATGAGGCTGAAATAACTTCTTCGATCTTGTTGATAAATGAGATACGCGATACAGAAAACTGGGCAACTAAATTCTTCATGGAGCTCAAGCACCGCGCTTTAACAAGGCGGACCAGACTATACATGAAAGAGGGGACCTCCATTGATACAGCAGTAGAGGTAAACAAGCAAGGGCTTCTCAGTTTCATGAAAATCATTTCTGGAGACCGGCAAGACTGTACTTTAGTTATTAAATTCAGCAGAGGTTCTCTAATTTTATCCCCCCCACGAGCCCCCTCGTGAATATCAGAGGTCTTCATGAACCTCCAAATTTCCACAGTACGATCTGAGCCTGAACCGTACTATACAATACCAATAGTAGCACTTCGGAAACGATCATCACAACTCTAGTTTTGAGTGCCACGAACGTCTCACGACCCCCTCGAGATACACTCATTCACTCTCACGGGGGTTTATGCACCCCTGTATCAGAGCCAGACATCACAGCTTCAAAAAAATGTAAATACTGACGTCTAGATGTGTCGGACGGGAGGTCGAGCTTAGCATAGCGGTGGTGATACTCAGCAAGCCGTCGGAACGAGTCGAGGTTGTTGCGATGCTGAGGGCCTTCCATGCGCAGCTTCCCGGCCAGGGTTGCCTGCACAACAAGACCAATGAGCGTTGTACTGAAGACAGGACACTGCTCGTTGTGTTGACAATACACTTATGAAAGGAGCTCACCACTAAATTTCATGAGTAATGAGTAAACAATTAGTTCATGCGGTAGAATTTAAAACAAAAACATTTAATCGTAGCGATTACACCATGAACTAATAAGTTCATTAATATTATAGTTACCTCTAGTATTACTTTCAGGGAAACATTTTTGCGGTAGGTAATTTATTTTTGTCGGTAATTTCTATCATGTGCAATTTACAATGATGTGTAAACTATAGAATGCACGCTTCGCTTGAAAGTCACGTCAATGTTTAATCGTGGATCATCTGGCACTTAGAAGCTGTCCTAGTTACCTACCAAAAACAGAGATCAAGTCCAGCACTCATTGCGAGCTTAATTTATTGTTAATCTCTATTCACCAAAGTGTAAGCAAACTTTCGCTTACATAATTTTCTTCCCTCTGTGTACAGAGTTGCTCACCTTCCCATGTTAGGGTGATTATGTAGGAGCTATGGTGTAAACACCTAAAGAAAATGAGCTTCAGAGTAGGCAAGTTACTGCAAAGTTATGAGAGGTAAAAACGCGCCGGAAGAAAATTTTTGTAAACAATGCAGCTTTCACAGATTTTAGATCTAACTGAATAATGCATTGACGAGTGCAAGACCACGTAAGACTAATTTTACTGCCAGGGAATGAATTTTTCGTAATAAATTACTTAGTACCATCAAGGGTTTAGTTATTTGATCATTACCCAGCGTACTTCCATTGTTGATACCACCAGGAATATGCTAGAGGTTAACTAAAACGCGCATTAATATATAGGTATGTTGTGTAAATTCATTTATCAATCAATTTAGTATTCAATTTATGCGTGTAACGTCAATTGATGTAGTAAGACACTCGCTAAGACCTTGAGAACTTCACAATGCTTACTTCTTCATTGATGCCGATATTGAAGAAGACAGGTGTGATGTGAAATGACAGGGGTTGATCACAGCCACTGTCAGGTAGGAGGCATAACAGAGACTCTGGCACCGGCAGCAAGACTCTTAATCCACATCTGCCAGCAGGTAGGCAACAGAATAACATTAACCCTACAAGGACTAGGTAATTTTTTGACTAAACGAAATATTGGTAGAATATTTGTCGTATAATAGCATAATGTCATCGAACTTTTGAACGAAGAATTCAGAACATATGACTAAAATAAATTTGTTGAAAGTACTTCAGGAGCAACAGTGATCCATAAAACGATGATTTTCGACGTCGCTTCGCAAAACTGTGAATACGTTCAATTTAACCCTGGGAAAATGGTAGCAGGAATGAGAACACGAAGTTATTTAAATTACATTTACAAGTTGAACGCTGTATAATAACTCATTAAGAGAGAAGTTTGAGACCAATGACGAAGATGAAAACTTGCGTGATTCAATTTTTTCACGTGGATGAGTTACAAATAGAAAGTACTAGAGGATAACAATCAAACTCCATCAAATATTTCTATAGGTATCACTATAACCCACAGTAGATCCATAACCCGAGCAGCAAAACGAGAAAATTGTGTATCTCGGTAATCTAATAAAATCCCGTCCCATACTAAAGAATAAAGGACCGAGTAAATAATGCTCTATAGAGGCCAAAATCGCAATAAGAAGAACGCAAAGTAACACAAAGCAAGCAGAAAAAAAGAAGCCAGAAAATTGTGTCGGGCTAATTAACCGATTTTTAATTGTAATCGTATAATAAACATCAGGCCCTACATATAAAGAGGATAAGACTCGCATGGGGGATAGAAATATCATTTAACAGCAAGCAATTTACTTATTCCTTAAGAAGTAATTCTTATAAACAACAATGAAACCATAATAAACAATTATATTAGATTTAATGATTGATATGCATTGGGGAAGTAGCAAAAATTATCTAGTTCCCAGAAATTGACTTTAAGCTGTGCGAGTTATGGAAATAATTCGCTAAATTTCACGACCATCAAAATATAATGAAACACATTCAATGGATGATGACATGAGGCTCACATGAAGGCTTCTCATACTATAATAATGATACAGTAAAAGGGATGAAGATGACACAAGGCAGAGAAAGCTCACATGAAGGCTTTCCAAACTATGATACTGATACATTTAATAGGATAAAGGCTCACCTGTTGCCAGTGACTGCGATTTTAGGCATGGCGTCGGGGGTGCCCATGTCGGTGACGCTGGTGGGCACGAGCACAAACTGCACAGTAGCGAGATCCTCCACCGCCACTATCATGTCTGACAGACGCGCACCGTCACCACTGCACCATACATCATCGTTAATCATGACGGAGATTGATGTCATCACCAGTATACAGGATACCGTCGGCGCACTTTAGAGCATACGGAAATGTGCAATAACAGATAAGGGTTAGGTACCAACGAAGGAGTGACTTTTGTAGTATATAGGACAATTCACTAGAATATTGACCCAGGGGAATCTTTCACTTTTGTTGCGTCTCTTCAGAATGAAAGGTTGTAAAATGAACCAGATTGCCATTACCGTGCAGTTTGTGGCATGGATTCAAAGTACGAAAATGAATAATACCTCATCACGTTTTGGTAAACGACTTCACAGATTTTCAAGAAAAATTGAATTCGGAATGAAATTTATTTTCCCATGGTAATCTAGTAACTAGTTTAGATAATTGAATTGTACACAATCTCAGTGTTGGCTTGCATTTAATTTGGAGCGTTATTTTAACAGCAAATTTTAAGTACTATTCAAAGTACAATAGAACATATAATAAAATGAAATAAGTGTCTCGAAATACATACGTGAGTTAAGATCAAGCTTTTCGTATGTTCGCATACCTGAATAGCAATCATTTTCTTAAGCGATTTTCCTTACATTTTTCACATTAGAGAATTCTGTACACACATTGCCGAGTATGAATCCAATTCGCTCATTGCGTAAGCAAAAACTGGTCACAAATTACGCTTGCAAGATTCTAAATATAACAAGTCAGTTACACGCATTTTAGTGTGTTTGCTTATTAACGAATAAGACACTACAGAGACCGATTAAAACAGCAGGAATATCAGCTGATGTTTGATCTGCCGGAGTTTTTAACCTAAAAAGGTTAAAAATTTGAACGGTGCTCATGAAATTCGTGTGATATATGTGCGTGTTAAGCCTTATGTGACTAACCACTAATCGGTACGCGGAGCGGCTGCGCTACTAAAAGAAGACATTACAATGTAATAGTTTTCTAGCAGAATGCACTTATATCGTGACTGGTTTTTCAACATACAGAAAAGGAGTTGACAAACTTGACGTGAGAACATCGATCCACTCGATTGCAGCACATGGTTTGTTACCATGATACTAAGTCACAATCAGAACTTCGTAATCAACAGCTGACCTCCATGTATAAAAATGCTCCCGCCCCTCACAGATGTCGTTCATACTGACCAGTAGCAGGATAGGAGCCCCTCGAACTGCAGCAAAGGCCCCAACTGCTGCAACACAGTCAGCAGCGTCGCGTCAGCAGCGCGGCTCCACAGGCATGACACAAGGCCTGACACGGCCGTTGTCAGCTGCCCAAAACGCAAGAAAACAAATTTTCTAGATCCAATCTATATTCGAAAAGCACCAAGTCATTTACTGTTAACCAATTTTTCTTCGTTTGTTTGTGCTTAACTAGACACTAAAAAGAGGCCCACATGTGCTAAAGAAGACGGTTCCTTGGTTTTGCTTGTGTTTGTTGGCACAAATGAGTTTTATATTATTATTGTGAATTATAATATTCTAATTCAAAACAAAACTTAATCACAATTTACATCTGTATCATCAATTTGTGGAGTAAAATTAGCAAGTTCAGCAACATTCTGCTTCTGAAGCGAACTGATGATGATAAGATTATGAAAAAATAAGGAAGACCCTGCAGTATTTTTCGTAATAAAATTATGTTATGTAAATTTGCCTTTTTTTGAAGCCCATCGGAGGTTCAAAAAACCAGCCCTCGTAGACTACCTCTGAGACCGAGGACTCGAGAAAAATAACCCACTAATTTACTGAACATTCATTCGTCAGCAGAAATTATACAATTTAGTACAACTCACGGCCTGAGCAAAACACACATCTCTTCGGTACTGCAGTGCATGGGTTTTATGCACAGCATCAGTCGGCAGTTGGAGTTTGTGCAAACTGTGCACAAGCCTAGCAGTGCGCACAGCTCCGTCCACTGCACCACGAAGTTTAATGATGCTCGGGACGACAAGCGCCACTGCTGACTCCTCATTTGCTTTGATAGGTAACTCGGAAGATCCAACGTCCCTTACGTAGGGTTTATCCACAGGAGACACGGCTGATAGGTTAACACTACCGCTATAAGGTTGCTGCCGAGGTGCACTGGTGTCAACAACACAGAAGCTGGGGTTTGACTTAGAAGAAACAACACAACTCTTGTTGTAGGTAGCCGTAGTTGTCGAAGAACTATGCATAGGAACGTCTGCTGGGAATTGGTTTCTTTTTTCTTCTGACCTGCGACCATCAACGTTTTCTAAAGACGTTGTACTTAACGAAGGAAGACTTGCATGGATTAAAGGCGATTCGTCAGCATCTTCACTGATTCTCGAACTTTCTAGATTTCCAGTGGCATCACATACGGAACTCAAATCAGAATCTACATATCTCGAAGAAATTCTGCCACATGTTTCTTTACGAGAAACATTCTCAACTGAATTACCGTCTATAGATGAAACAGGAGCACTCAAACTTTGAAAATCCTTCAAAGAAGGTGATGATATTGATTCTCCATCCAATATATTTTCTTTGCTTGTTTCTAATATGCTCGTGAGTTTACTTCTAGAAGTCCTTTCGTCTCCAGAACCGTTGACTGAAGTTACAATTTGTTCGTACTGGTTCGTAAAACCAGATTTAGTTTCTAAACTGGAAGAATAAGGACTACCACCCAAGAACAAATACTCCCGGCAGTCAAGGGGTGAGAGTACAACGCCATTTGCAGTACTGTGTGGCTTACCGAGAGCAGCCGTGTGTAATGTACCCAGTGTGGGATGAACTGTATCCGAGCTGACGCATTTTACAGCAGCAACAGCGTCGTTCAGCCTCCTCTCACTATCAGGCGTACTCCTTTCGAGACCGATCCCGCTATCATCCTCAGTAGGAGACACGTCAGCGGAGTTAGTTTGGACCGTGAGAGCATCGTGCGACACGGCACTCATCTCACTAAATCCATCTATTTGAGCGAGTGGAGCGAGGGCGTTCTTAGAGGTGCTGCATGTCTTCTTTTGACACCGGCTGTTGTAAATGGCTTTTACCTTAGAAGACAGACAAATAAAGCTAGCTTGTAAATTGAGCTTAATCAGGTCCCATGGTTCAGGTTCATCAGTTGCACAGTAATATTTTGCTTCAATTATACCTCCGTGGTCATAGGAAGAAGTCCCCACGTTGCTGTAGTTTATCTCTGATTCGGAGGTGTGTGAGAGTCTCACATCTGGAGTTCTGTCGACAGCTGTGTCTCGTCTGCGGTCAAGCAAAACAGAATCACAGCAGTCTGCTTCGGTCGAGTTCTGTGGTACATCGTCAGGTTTGCGTAGGTGTTGTCCAATAGTCTTGTCAAGAGAAGATTCTGGGCTTAGATACCCGGAAAGGTTGGAGTGAACCGAATAGTTGCGGGAGGCCAGAGTGATCAGATGTGATGGACTTTGAGGAATCTTAATCTGATCCAAAAAATCGAAGGCAGCTTCCACAACATCAGCCTCAAGGGAGCTCAGTACTAGATCAATCTGTAGAACACAAAAGAAGTTAAATGGTTACTAATGCGGTAACATAAGAATGCCTCGAAATAAATGAACTTGAGGTAGATAATAAAAAGTGGACATGCAGTGAGAGAACAGATGAATGATCAAATTCTAAATGGATAATAATATGTTTACGCACAAAGTGAGCAAAGCTAAGAGCACTTTACTACAACAATTATGAATATTCGAGACAAATAAAGAACACCTTGCTACCATCTTTTAATGAGAAAGATGGCAGATGTAGATCATTCATGCAAAAAATACTGTGAGCTTTAGCTTTTCTTATTAAGGCAAGTCGAGACCCACACTAACTTTTTCTTAATACCAGCAAGGTTTGAGAGCAACAATTTGTTTGATTTTACTCATACTAAATTTTCCCTTTTGCATTTAAGAAGCTAATCAATGAAGACTCAATGCAAAACCAGCGTCCATCATGATTGCGTCAAAGATTTACTGAGCCACGTGTGTTATTTGCTGATTTGGCTTAAACGCACATAATTATAGTTGGTTACTACTTTTATAATATCTTACTTTTAGTAGATGCATCAAACCTATGTTTACACCAATCAACAATAAGTATAATGGTAACACATAAAAATTACTACGAGCCTATTCTAATCTTTCAGTTGATTCTCGACCCCAACTTAATATATAAATTATAATAGCAAAACACCCGAAAAAAGCTTTAACACTAACGAGATCCCAACCACCGAAGCTACGGACCTTTTCCCGCACGTCAGCGAGATGCTCAAGGAGCGTGTCAGCCCCGCCCCCATGCAGGGCTGAGAGCAGCGCATTGAGGCTGCTGGCAAGGGCAGATCTCAAGCGTCGGGTGCTCTCAACAGCCGCTCGACTGCAGTCTACCCGAGTGCTCGCTTCGCCCCTGTCACGCCTGCTCTGGTCTTGCAGCTGACTTCGTGGCGGCAAGGATAGAGAAGCAAGCTATGATAATGCTACTTATTACAACGCTTTATTGATTCCATTAATTTATTAAACATTGTCTGATCACTTGTGTATTTTTATATTCTGTTGATATTAGTGGCTGCTTGGGACGCATTTTGATCCGGCCTACACTCATACAACAGAAGTAACCCCAACGTATTATGAAAGAAATAAAATTAAATAAAAAGTATATATTAGTAATTAGGAATGAGCTAAAATAGACATAAAATTCCAAGATAAAATTGAGTTTCAAAACAGCGTAATCAACAGTCATCATTTTGCTAACGACTTGACATTTTTTACATAGCATGGAAGTTTTTGCTTAATCTACAAATATGGTTCAGCTGTACATAGCAAATAAATCGTAAAAAATGCACCTAACTACCAAAATCGATAATTAAATATAAATTGAAAGGTATCTTTGATATTGACACCCCTAATTCCACGATTAATTCTGAATAATGTTAAAATGCCACAAACAAAAGCACCGTATAAAACCACAAAAAAGAACAGTTTGGTACTTTTATAAATACAATATACTGCGAATGAACTCCCGAGACTACATACGTAAGGAGACCGCCGTGACCACAGCCAAGGGCGTTAGCAGCAAATGCACCAACTGTGTGCACGTCATGGAAGCCCGCCCTCTTGAGGGACTCGTTCTGTCCCCACACTCTCTGAAGGTGCAGGTTGATGGGCGCGAACTCCAGTTGAGGATCTTCCTTGTCTGCGCTCCGTTTGAAGTAAAAGCCCTTGGCGGCGTACGCGGTCAAGACTGCTGCGGCGTCTTCGTAAAGTTGAGACCTGCGCGCAATATGTGGCTGTGAATTAGGAGCAAAATTTTGAATGCAATTGAATTTTGTTCGATTAAATGAGGCTTTTTTCATTACCTAGATACCTAGGCTCACATATAGAGCTCTGGAGTAGTCCACGCTACAACCTAGGTTTGTAGCAGCACTGCGATGTAGGTTTTGCTAAGGTAATGTAAAGAAAACTTAGAAAAATTAAAAATTGTAGGGTCTCACAGAAAAAGACAGAATGCTATTAGCACAACTGGCAGCAAGGACCCCACAGAACACGAGTATAAGTGGCAGCAAGGACCCCACAGAACACGAGTACAACTGGCAGCAAGGACCCCACAGAACACGAGCACAACTGGCAGCAAGGACCCCACAGAACACGAGTACAACTGGCAGCAAGGACCCCACAGAATACGGACCTGGAGGAGTGCATGGCCACGAGCGCACACTGACGACTCAACCACGGCTCCGCCAGTACGCCTAGCGCCTCTAGCTCCTCCTGCCACGCTCTCTCTGCGCCCTGCCAGATCTTCCTGAGGGCAGGAAACAGTGCATCCATTAATATGAATCTGCACTTCAATATTTATAAATTATCATTAAAAAATATTATTAGAATGAAAATGGTGCAGTATGACGAGAATATCATTCAATATTGCTATTAGAATGAAGATGGTACAGTACGTATAATGGGAATATTATGAAATATTGTTACGAGAATAAAGATGGTGCAGCATGACGAGAATATCATTATAAAATATTTTTATTCAAATGAAGAGCAATATTAGCTCACAAAAGTTGCTGGGGCAGCGTCAGTGACAGTCTGCTCTCCGCCATGACCTCTACAACAGCGATGTCGCCTCCCAAACCTGAGTGGAACCTGGAGGAGGTGGAATACTAGTGTTAACATTAAGACACGAACATAATGCTGAATATTTCCCCTCGTCAACGATCACATTTTTTCCCGAGGAGAAGAATGCCAAACAATCATACGTTTTCATTGGCTGATCATACTGCCAACAGCGTCTAACCAAGCAGAACCGAAACATGTTCCGAGAGTTCTATAACTGTTTAATTTACTGCTGGGTCGATAAACACTATGTTTTGGCACACTTTATTAACGTGGACTTCAGAGTTCAAATGCAAGTGTTTTTTTTGTAAAATGTAAGTGCTAACAAAAGAATACCAACATAATACTGAATATTTAACATTATGACATGATTTAAAATTAAAATGTAAATATAAAAACCTCATTCAACAAATACTAGACATTTGATATTAACAAGAGGTATAAGATTACCATTGGTTAAAAGAGAATGGAATGATGAACATAAAGGCACGCTAGTGGGAATCACAAAATTATGTCCAACGATTTGTGTGAATATTTTTGTGTTCGTTCCACTGTAGTACCTCGAATTAAGCATGTAGGCACAACTAATGATCGTCAACAGTGTCTATTTAAAAAATCTCGTACTTGTATAGAAAACAGCAGCCTCCTTTGTGGTTCATTTTCAATTCTGGCGTGCCAATTAACTATGGTACTCACCGATAAGTGGCGGTAGTGGGGTTGGTGTGGAAGGGACACAGAGGTGGTGGTTGAGGCAGTCTGCTCTTGGCACTTAGACGAGGGGGTAGTGACTGCGTGCGTCTGTGACGCCATGATGGGCATAACTGCAACAACGCAATCATTAAAATGAGGCATGCAATTAAAGTCACATAGCATGCTCCAACAGCGACAAACAAGCAAGCGAAGCGTTGAATAACGATTACACATTTGAATGAATTAAAATCCATCAGTGAGACATCTTCAAATAGCAAAAAGTTCATTTATGATTTACATGCATTTACACCAGTTGATTTTTATCACGAGTAGGAAGCGAACTGTAAAACTCAAGCCTGTCTTCGAAGATTTTCCATCAGCCAGACACATAACCGCTCATGCCCGCCCCTCTGAGTCACTGGTATATATTTGTACACACATTTTTACCATTAAATACACGCATTTAACACGTTGACTACATGTTAGTACATATATATACACTAGGCATTTATATTATTTGAACCGGCAATTTGAACAACCCTAGGCAACGTGTTAACCTACAGAGGAAAAAAGTTTACAGGACCAAAAAAATCAACCCCAGCAACTAAATTTTGTACGCTTAGAATTCGTTCGGTTTTGATACGGATTAATGATACTAGGTGCCATATAAACATGTTTCATGAATGACTCAGTAATAATATGTAAAAATTCAGTTTGTACAATGTAAAATACACTGCGTTTAAAGGTTCAGTATAATGCTGCTATAAACATCACTTGTCCATGCAGCGCTACAGTGGCTTTCAGGTCGGTGAGTCGCGAGAGAAATAAAAATTTCAACCGTATTTCATGGCCGCTCCGGTATCCAATACACAAGAAATTAAGAAAATTTTCAAGAGATGCCCAAAATCTAAAGTAACCCATAGCTATGTTAGCTCGACGCTGAGTATGAATTCTGATGAGCAAAGAGTTACCTTCCTTTAACCTAAGCTAACAATTAACTTCTCCCAATCAACGAAAAAACGAATATATATTTTCACTATAACTCCCCCTCAAGGATGGAAGGAATGAAAACCTATTTTAACAATAACTTTTTCCAACGAAGGAAGGAACAAAAACACCCAGAAGTTCAATGATAACTGCGGAAGGTAAGCCAGCTCACATGAGCAGCATGGGTGGGTGTGGACTGGAGGGTGTGCAGAGCGGCAGGCACGTCTCTAGCGCTGCCCACGTCCATGTCAGCTCTCCAGCAGGTGAGCGACACAAAACCCGCAGTCTCACCCGACAGAGACACCAGAGACAGACGCAAGCTTCTGCTGCTGCGCACCACCGCCACCGACGTCTGTGGGTAAAGAAGAAGTCAATGTTTGTCACTGAGTGAGCACCTATTGCTGAACAATCTAAATGAAAGTTGTAACTGAGTGAATACCTATTGCAGGACAACCTAAAAGGAAGTTACAACTGAGTGAAAGACTATGAAAAATAATTTAAAGTGAAGCCAGAAAACCAACTGAAGAGAAAACGTACAAAAATAACTTCATCGGAGTGAGGTAACAATTGGTGCCTGCACACTGGTATAATTACGAGAGGAATCTCTTCAATTTCTAAATCGAAGATTTAAGAATATCAGCTGTATACATTAAAAGCATTAAAGTAGGTAACGATATCTTCAGAACCTAATTGTCCCCGCAGTCGGCACCTCAACAAGTTTTGTAGGCTAAGGACCTTAGCACCTTACTAGTGTTCTGACCAGCCGAGGGAGGTTTGTATTCTTGTGGGATACTAAATCCCAATTATCATAGGTCCTGGGTCTTTACAACTATAACCAATGACGTTGTTTCCGTATTCTTACACATGCACATGAATAGCTTGATAGCGTTGCTGAAAGTATTTACACCGAGGTGGACTAACAAAACATACACTACCAAAGAGATAACTTCTGTCACATCACAGACGAAGGAGCGATTAGATTTCACGTCCAAGGTATCCAGAAACATCCGGTAAAATGCTTACGACAGCAGTGCCGATGATCGTGGAGGTGTGTGAGAGAGGGTCGAGGACTCGGCGCACCACGATACGAACACGACAAGACGAGTCCACTGCACCACCAGGAGTGACCGAGTCATCACCGCCGAGAACCACCGTCGACAGAAAGTCAGGGTTGCTGCTCTGAAACAAAAATAATTCAGTTAACTAAACGCAGGAAGTGAAGTTGCTTAAAACAACCGGTCGTGACGCTCTACAGGCATGAATGAATGAATGAGAAAGTTGACACTAGAAATCTTGCCAGTTCTTAGAACTCTGGGACTTTATCAAGCGAATGCATGCAAGAGTTTAAGAAAACATATAAGGCCGTCTCAGACTGAGCCTTGCACAGAAGGCGAGTCATTCAGCTCGTTCCTCCTTCTGACACATGTTTTAGGGTTTACATCAAAGTTTTGAGCGACACTACACACCTTATGAGAACATTATACAATCTGAAGTCGCAGCTCTATAAACTATCAAAGAATGTAGTTTTACTTTAGCTGAATACTCTTCACATATTTCTCCACTACGAACAGACATTCATATATCTTCAAGTTTGCCTAGAAACACTGCTCCTGATCTGCTACATCTACTCCTACCGTTTTAATGCTATCAAGGTATCACCATCGCTCATATCACCTTCTCGTCACTGTTTTTCTCCTCTATACTAATTGATCAAATATACGAATACGCCTACTTTTCTTATTGTCAACGACTCCGTTCCCCATGGTATAATTTGTATCACACAACACCACATTGTCAATCATTTCAATACCTAAAATAAAAGCAATAAGCTTTTTTAAAAAAATCCTTCGTCTATCGTTCACTATTTCAGGTTCACAATCAAGAAGCATCTATGAACATTGAGATTCAACGGCACAATTTCAAGTTCGTTCACTTTCACTTCTTTTCTTTCTCCTCTGCCATAAAATAAACATTTCTGACACCAGAATTTTACCTTGAATGTTTCGGAACAGGACGGAACAAAACGTACTCTTCTTTTTCACAGCAATTTTATTCAATGCACATCTCTTTAACTTCCGCTTCACAAGCGTTTAAATAGTTTCATCTTCTATGCTCCCTTTACCTCGATAGTTCACTCAAGGTACTAGGAAGTAACATCTTCTATTATCGAGAAATACTGCAAATAGGCTCTCCAACTCCCTTTTCTCTGCCTTTTTTCGTTGGTTCTCGTCTCAACGAATAAAGCTAAGGTATTCTTGTCATTCTTGACCGTAAGGAGGCACAGCTACCAGCGCCCATACAATCATGGTTCACTGTTTTTTCTGATAGGAATTAGCTTATGGTTGGAGTATAACGCTCAAACTGTTTCAAAATCATTTCCTAGCTAGAGCAAGAAGTTTAGATAGATTTGTGGAATGAAATCGAATGAACCATTGTCGTTCCTGGACTACATTAATGTAGCTTATTTAAATCTTATAATCGAAACGTTTTCTTCAAATTCAAGTTTTTCATGCCCATTATATTAGTAATTTACGTAATATTTTACTGAATCTCTAACTAACTTTGTCCTCATAGAGTTACAGGAGGATAACAGCACAAAATATCAACGGTGTGAAATAAGGTTAGAATTACAGTAGGATAACAGCACAAAATATGAACGGTGTGAAATAAGGTTAGAATTACAGTAGGATAACAGCACAAAATATGAACGGTGTGAAATAAGGTTAGAATCACAGTAGGATAACTGCACAAAATATCAACGGTGTGAAATAAGGTTAGAATTACAGTAGGATAACAGCACAA
>VCRD01001002.1:0-22907 GCA_006783055.1 Trinorchestia longiramus | reverse complement strand
TTTGGGGGGCTCATCACGATCGAGCCATTGACCTGATCGTTTACGGTTATCATAAAGGACCCACTTTTCGTCACAAGTGACAATTCGGTCAAGAAAGGGATCGTTGGTGTTGCGCAAAGAGAGCATCGAGCACACTTCAAAACGCCTAAGCTTTTGATTCTCATTGAGCTCATGAGGAACCCATTTATCGAGCTTTTCACCTTTCCAATAATCTTTAAATGGCGCGAGACTGTTGCAATGCTGACACCAAGTGTCTGAGACATTTCATTAACACTTTGACGTGGATTTTGCTCAACAACCGCATACAATTGCTCGTTCTCGAGACTACCCAAACGTCCTTTACCCTCTTCATCTTTAAGGCTCTCATCACCACTCCGGAATTTCCCGAACCACCTTCGTACTGTCCGATCCCTTGTGGACTCTTCTCCCCATGCTCGTTGATATTGGCAGAAGCTTTGGAGGCGTTGTGCCCAAGTTTGAACTCGTGCAACATAAGTAGGCGAAGGTCATGTTTTTTCATGTTCATCATGGAGGGATTCTATCCTTCAAAATTATGTTCTGTCTGAAAAGAAGCTACAAAATATTAATGAGCACACATTAATTGTTATGCATGCCAAGGTTCATCGAAAATAAACTAAAAAAGTTGTGTTAAATTACTTTTTAAACCCCAGACCTTCGAGCGGCCATTATTTTTGTAACAACATAATATTTGGATTAAGCAATTCTTTCCTTGTCAATCCCAACCCATATTGTACTTTTACTCTCAACGACAAACAAATTATAATTGGCCAGTCTTAGGGATAAATGAACCGCTAGCCAATGAAACATACTTAAAAGAATGATGGAGAATATCACAGCTTAATTGAAATAACTTTTTTTTGCAAAACCAAAATTTTTGCAACAATAAAACTAATCTGATGAGAAGACTACGTATTTCTCAAGAACGAAATATGAACGATAGTAAAAATACAGAAAGATTTCTGAGCAGAAACAAATTTTCAACAAAACAATTTAGAATATTATAAAATACCTCTTTCTGACAATATTATCAGCAACCAAGAAGAACCAAAAAATTTCACAAAACAAAGTAGTGGAAAAAAACGCAAAGGGAAAATAAGGAAAAGGACCTGGGCACGGAGAGCAGCAGGGGCACACCGCCGGATGGTGGCAACCCAAGCATCTCTGTCCGCCTCACTGGATGCCTCACACACCTGCGCGCCCCCGCCTCCGCCGAACACTGCACACAAACAGTCATTGCATGGTCTCCGGGACTTGCCACCTCCCTACTCCACAAATTCCCAATGGAAAATTTGACCGGCAAAAAATTGCTGAAGTCCCAAAGATTTATTGTCCCGATAATGGGCAAATTTCCACTTAAAAAAGGACCTTCGGCAATGTAAGGTATAAACAAATATTGTAAGATCTGAACTACATAGACGATTAATTCCCAACGAGAAAATTATCGGCACTGAATCGTTTCAGACTTTGCGTTCCTACATTTCGCGAAATTCTAAATAGAACGTAACTTTTGTCCGCCATTTCCCATCTATATTTAATAGTCCTTAATCTGTACTCCTCTATATGTATACTCAACAACGTGCGGATCGGCAGTCTTTAACGATTAATAAAGATAAAACAACAAATTCAATACACGAAAGGAAAACGATTGACGAGTTGCGTTCAATTCAGAAAAATGGCCTACGAGACCACAGTTGTATTTGCTCTAAAAAAAAATCAAACAGGAAATACCCTGGAAAACTACACTAGAAAGTAACATTAGAACCGTGTCTGACTTGGGACGAAAGCGCTCACGGATTGTAAAAGCGTGTGGCGCGTTGCCCTCCACGGTGACGGAGCAGTGCTCGAGGACCACGACACCTGAGGCTTCCGACCAATGGTCACGGGTCTTCAAGTAAAAAAGAAAATTCCCGCGTAGTCGGCACCATCTCTCGCTGCTCACTGCAATCAGGGTCGTATAATGTACTTAATTCATTAGCGATTATCATACTATGATATATATAGCAGGTGTTTTTAAAATAAATTCAATAACTAATAATATCCAAACAATTTTGTTCAATTTATGTTCAGACATTGTTTGACATGTTCAGTACATGTTATGTACTTGTATTGTTTTCCACTTCATCGCAGACTATAGTTGTTAGTTTGCCTGAAGATTCATTTAGAGCAAAAATTTCCATAAAAAATAGATTTTAATGGGTTAATACAGGATGACCACATTAGGAATATGATTTACAAGCACAATATTTCACTGCTTACTGCAGTCAGGAACACACAATTTATATTATATAGACTATTTAATTAATATGATCCATAAGCATATGTACACGCATACAGAATATGGTAGGCACGTACATTAATAATTAAATTGCTTTAAAGTTCTAATACAAGCTAAGTTGTAAAAAATTCAGTTTTAACGGGCTGAGCAACCGAGATTTAGTAATAAGTGTAAATGGGAAGAGTTTTTCTCTTACAGTAACACATTTCTGTCAAGTTAAGAGTAGCACGATTATGAACCGAACGAATGCTCTCTACTGAGAAAAATTCAATCCAGAAAAAGACTGAAAAACCAACACGATTATGTTCGCTAATTATTGTTATGCCTTTTCATCTTTCATACTTCGAAACATTCACAACTTTCGGCAGTTTTTGAATTAGCTGTTATTTACCTAAAATGTTCATTAATATATAATTTCTTTATCCCTGCTGTATAAAATCATGCTAAAAACAAACAACCGTTTTATGAAACGCAACAAAGTCACGCCACCTCAGGAGGTGCAATTACAGAGCCGGGATTAAGATTCACATTCCAGAGCTTAGCACAAGTTCACTACCTGTACATCAAATTACATTGCATATTTTATGCACCCATACAACTACCCACACACGATGGGACATTTTACTGTGAGTTTCTGTAGCACATAATATTAACACATGTAGTCGACCAGAGCTAAGAAAATGTAACTCAATTATTCGAGAGAGCAAAGAAAATGTAACTCAATTATTCGAGGGAGCAAAGAAAATGGAACTCAATTATTCGAAGGAGCAAAGAAAATGTAACTCAATTATTCAAGAAACAAAGAAAATGTAACTCAATTATTCAAGAAACAAAGAAAATGTAACTCAATTATTCGAGAGAGCAAAGAAAATGTAACTCAATTATTCGAGGGAGCAAAGAAAATGTAACTCAATTATTCGAAGGAGCAAAGAAAATGTAACTCAATTATTCAAGAAACAAAGAAAATGTAACTGAATTATTCGAAGGAACAAAGAAAACGTAACTCAATTATTCGAGGGAGCTAACAAATTACAGTCCTCTCTCTATCTTTGCAACGTTTGTCAACGTGGAAAGCGTTTCCCAGCGCTCACCAAGCTCAATGAATTCAGTTTGATTGTTCAAGGGTGCGAACGAATTAGTCTTTTCTAGACCCAAGCTACGTTTGTGAACGAGTTGAACACCCTAACCTTCAGTCCTCCTGAAGAAGGAGTCATGGCGCTCACGGAGGAGCAGGAGGCCCTCCCGGTCAAATTGGTGTGAGGGCAAGGAAGCGAGGGCACTTAGACCCTCCTTGTGATAGCGCATGCCCCCTCCACCGCCGCTCCACCACCGCTCTGAAAAATTTCAGCGCGTTAGTATAAGAAAATCATACGCCGATATTTTTAACGTATAGTAGTTTACACTTGGAGTACTCACGCATAATATTTGCACGAAAAGTCTCTGGATAAAATGATATACAAGGTGGTACAAAGTTTAATGAAAACCTGAAAAATCAGGCAATGATTATAGCAAAGGAAACGGCTACACTAGATATCGTGAATGATCGTCAATCCAACAATTAAATGATTTTAAAATAAAAATGATGGTTTCAAGATTTGCGGATCTTTTTTTAAGTAAGAAAGTGTCATTTGCTATGATTTTATAAAATCGACTCGTCAGTATAGCTGAAAAATTTTGTTCTACAGTTGCACGAGGGATTAGAATTAGCGATCTTCATCACAGCAACTAGCAGGTGCTCGAAAAATTCGAGCAGTTTTTCTTTAATTATATTTCGAGAAACAGCACGAGTTCCTTCGGGCACTAGACAATCAATACAGATTACCAGGAAAAAAATTAATTCCAATATGCAAACGCGCATCATCATTACCATTATGTTCAAAAGATTCGTACTGAAAGAAGATAAGTCATAGCCATCTCATAGGTGAAATATATCCTTTAGTAAAGGGTGTAAACTCCAGCGTTAACGCCAATGGCACATCACAGTCTACTTGGGAATACCGAAAGTAACATTGTATGACATGAATAGTATTATTATAGAACATGAATAGTAAATAATAATATGGAATAATAAGTAATATCATGAAATGTTAGTAGTAACATTATAGAATATTCATTATATTATGGAATGTTAATATGATGAACAGTTCACGACACGAGGAGTAATTGAAAGTCTACTTAACCATACAGTTTTGTTCATGTTACTTGAAAACAATGTACTCCCGTGGTTCCAGCCATGCTTTCATTGTTGTATTATAGTATCCTCACACTTTTAGCCGCACAAAATTCTGACTTACTTGCACATACATTTTCAACTAATTTAAGAAGTTTTAAAAACAATCAGATTCGATAGCCAGATTCTATACATGAATACATAAAAAAATTGAAACAATGTTCAAGAAGCATGCATAGAAAATCCGTTTCAAGATGGCATACTTTAAAAATTCATTTTTAAAAAGTTCTATACATGGAATGAATGTTCAACAAACAGGTATAAGCACATCCGTTAAAAAAGTGATAACATCCGGAGCTCCGGTGTTCCAGAATTACTTCCGTCAAGCTTATTGGAAGTCCACGATGAAGAAACATTCACCTGACAAGCACGGGATGCGAGGACCATCTTCCCTTGTGCACATGAGGGAACCGCTGCTGTGCTTACAAGAAAAAGATGCTGTCACGCTATTGGTGGCGCAGTGTAGTCACTACCGCCATGGCGTGACCAATTAGCGGGTGCGAACCAACACCAGCACCATTGCTTACAGTTGCAGGGTTTCAGCACCTGCAGGCGCGCTACAGCACTCAGCAAAGCCGGTCGATAGCTGCAGTGATAGCGCAAATTGCCGTCACGAGAATGCAGCGGCATTGACGGACCAAGGATTAGGTTATAAAATTTGTAGCGGAAATTGATTCGTGGACCAAGTAGCAGAATTTTTTATGGTGCTCCAACAAGACAAAATTTAATACACGAGGGTAAAGAAGCTGCACAAGAGAATTGTGATTATATACGGAGGACAAGGGAAGAAATAAAAAGCTTAAAAATATAATTCCTGAGAAAATAAATCGTCCAAATAAGCCCCAATTTTAGGCCAGTGTAAAAGAGTAAATGTCAGGCGTCAAGAAAAACTGTTATTGCTCCCATAAACGCGCAGGTTGCTTTCTGCAAATTAAAGAATTTCCGAGGAACAGCACGGGAGCGGGGAAGGCTCGAAAGATAGAAAAAAAAGTGTCAGCAAATGCCAACCGAGCCAAGCAATCGATGGGCCAAAGAAGAGCTCACAGGAGCCGAGAAAGGTTACTACCGCCGTAAGAACTTTGAACAGCAGAAGCTTGGCTTATATTACAGTATTTTTATATTTTACCAGTTGCCAGTTTCGCTTGTTAATAGGTTTTGCACGTTAATAGCGTAAAAAATTAGCTCATATTTATGCAAAATTTTGTACTGTAGTATACAATTTACAGAATTTGACTGAGTTTTAAATGAATTTTCATGAGTTTGTAAATCACACAGTGGAACCAATGACTACTCACAGGTTCAGTATATTTTAGCCAAGATCAATTAATTCAAGCCCACAAGATGGAAGAATGAACAAGTAAAGGGATTCACCGAAGAAATGTTTAATTATAGCAGGGCGCCAACACAAAGAATAAAATTGATGAGTACGCCAAAACTGAGAACTTTTGCAAGGTAAATCATGTTTGAATCCATGCAGCACTGAGCGATGATTTTGCATGAAGGCTCATCAGCAGAATTCCCTTAACCTGCAAGATTAAAATTTTTCTCTTACAAACCTAAATAGGAAAACAAACGACAAACAGAGGAGAGAAATGTAGAAAGAAGGCGATACACTCCCGCAAATTTCTGAGCAATACTACCAGTAATGAGCCACACAACATACACAAGCGTTCCGTTCATGAAACGAATAAAAGCCATAAGTCAGTCACAGTAATAACGCTAAAGTAATAAAGAATGAGCGATGGTGCACAATAATCGTTACATTGAGCGGTTATTCGTAAATTCCAGGGAGGAATTCACGTCAGTGACATCAGAAGCGCTCACACAGCACCTGTTTCGTCGTATGAGACGAGTTGAAGGTAAAAATACTGAGGTGTTCTTAGTTTCTTTGTTACAAAATACAGACCAAATCTCGCATCGATCACAATATCCATTTAGTCCTTTTATATTTTAACAAGTGTGACAACGGACATTCACCTGAAAAAAATGAAACTTGAAACTGTATACATGCGAGTTTCGAAAATAGGTTTGTACATGGACAACTCCTGCTTAAAAATATGCTGAATACGTAGTACGAGCTGATACACAATACTTTTACGCATTAACATATTAAAAATACAGATTTCAGCGCCACCTTGCTAATACCAACTTCTAATATAATCACGTCTAGCTGCATTTACATTGTGTACATACTGTTCTTGTATGCATACAGTCATCGATAGTGAGAGCATAGTTAGCGATGGAAAATATGTTGTATTATTCATATGCCTTAAGCATAGACACAAAAAATATACTGCTGGTATAGAATCACACTGAAGAACGTTTCGATGGTTAGTGCATTTATTTCTATGATTAAATCGTGGAAAAATTTGCTTCGCTTATGAAAAGTTTCACGTTCTACAATACGTGGAAAGAAGCAGTGTCACAATACTCGTACTGTTACTAGAACGAAAATAAACGACTACCATGCAAAACAATAATGGAATGAGTGAACGTTCATCAACCGACCACAAACTTAACTTTAAACTTAACTTATTACTGATACACTAATCACTTAACGCTCTAGTAACGTAGTTCATGACAACCGAATTACAGATGAGCACATCCATCTTACTGAATCTGAGTTGAATTCCGATAGTTATAGTTCTCATCAAAGGTAGATGTCGATAATTCAAATTAAGATCGTAACCTATCTCCTTCCGAATATAATACCTAGAGTCATTAATTTCAGGGAGTTAGTTTTACTTAACCTAAATTCACTTCAAGACTCGGCACGTCACAAGCTATTTCTTTTAAAAAAAGCATTATTCATGTTCGTGTTTTCCATGCATCTCTGTTAAGCTAACATAAAACAAAGATAATCATATCAAAACAAAACATCCTCCTCGACTTCAAATCGACTGGGAATATCAGCGTGAGCTTATCGATCACCCAAACTTCAACTCGACTTCATACATTAGAACAATTTCAGCCTGAGTCGACCGATCACCTTGGCTTCAACTCTACTACATGTACCACATTTTCAGCCATCTAAGTCGATCGATTGACAATTTGCTGCTGCATGCTGGGGTGTCAAACTGGGGACACGGCGTCCCGAGGGGAGACAGAGGGAGTGCTTTGTAGCTTGAGGGTTTGGAGAGCTGAAGTAATACAGGCTCCACGATCCGAGCCAGCCTTCCTTCACCATTACGGCCTGAGTCTGGAGCTGGGCTTATCGCACGCTCGAAATATATTGTATTTTTTTACATAGATATTGGGCTATCGTTCTTCATAAATATTGGGCTATGTATTTAGATAGATATTGAGACCTCAGAGAATGAACAAAAACGAATCCTCCACCTCACAGCGTTAACAACTGAACGTTGACACTTTGATTGTGAAATAATAACTTCATGGAGTAAGGTAATTTCAGCACCACAACTGGATGCTTGTTAAATCGCGAAAATAACCTCCGCTGCTTCTGAATTTAGTAGGGACCAGAAAGTAGAGAAATGTTAGCAGCACTGAACTGAAAACTTGAAAGACGAGCGAAGTCGGTATTAATGAGTTCAATTAAAGCGAAGCATAATTGTATGCAGATGTAAGATTAAAGCCTCTCATACGTCACTCGTCATCATGAACAGACTCGCAGCGAACGAGTAAAGACGAGTTGTAATTTACGAAATAATTCTACCAGTAAAAAAATAAACTTGGTCGTCTGAGGATTAAAACGAGGCATAATTGCATGCAGATTCAAGATTAAAGGCGCTCAAACGTCAGTCGTCATCAAGAGCAGGACTCACAGCACTCGAGAAGGAAGAGAAGCCCAGCAAAACAAGAACGCCTCTCACTCCTAAAAGCCCATTAACGCTAATGACGGAGGGGGTAAAATGCCACAACTACTAAACCACGTCTTTGGGGACGCAGCGTCAATGCTGAGGAAGACGCACTTGCAATACCAATTATATATAATAGTAGGTTGCTCTTCAACAACTTCGTTCAGCAATGGACGAAAGAAAACAGCAATTCCAAGTTAGGAATTGGTATATGTGCCATGAAACCTAGTATTGTGTTATATTCTTTTTTTCGTGAAGCGAATTATGCAGAAATTAAATAGCCGCGAAATAAGGGTAGACAAGTAGTTTTATATCTTTAACCTCTAGGTTTGGAGCCGCTCAAAGATCGCAGACACGTAAAATTACTAAACAAGGATTGCCCTCATCTAATTTAATGGACATGAGCAGAACATAGCACCCAAATCTACACGTTTTGAGCATGCAAGTTCACAGAGATAAATTATCACTCAAAATACACAATCGAGGAAATCTGTAAACTGTAGAGAACAGAGACGGGTAATGACAATTAGGACAACCCTATTTGCGAACAAATGAAAAAAAAGCCGCGAACAGGTAGTGTGTTTCTTGCGATGAACGCCAACTTTATGCTCAGCCCGACACAGAATATCAAATTGTATGAAGTTAACAATGAAACAATCCAAAGCACGCGTTCACACTTCCTATCAGAATACGACACGCATCTTCTTCCGCAGCAAGACGACCCAATGGTCAATATAAGCCTCCACTACGTATTTGGTTTGGAGAATTTATCAGAATGGAACATCAGCAGTGGCAGGGAAAGAACCTCATATGAGAACAAAAGAATGCAGTCAAGCAGACACAGGAAACAAACGTGCAGGCGTAATTCACGAGCGCCGGCGACACAACTACCTTTTGTCTTCCTCTTGCCGAGGGCAGATATCACGTTGGCTTCTGCTTTATTACTCCGCCTTGTAACCACTACAGCGTTTTTCAACCACTAAATCGCTTTGCAACCACTTGAAAACTTTGCAACTTTCAAATGGCCGTAGAACTCACTTTTCGTTGTCGGCGCCATGTATTAGCGATAACAGTATTAATCTCATCCTCGAGCTTAAATATATATGTAAAAACGAAACCTTCGTCGTGAAACATGTTCAAAATTTCATCGAATCATGATACGATACAAATAGAGAAACTCTAGCATTCGTCATAGCGAATCGAAAATAAGTACGAGTAAAACAAATTCTTAAACAGTCGAGAAAGTTTAGGGACATCTACAAGACGTAAAAGGGTTACAGCAGTTTGTCTTCGTAAAGTCGCTTGACAGCCACTCCACTACGTCGCATTATGGGACCTGAAGTCCTTGATAACATTAAAAATTGACAACGCACGAGAGCAAAAGGAGTCTTGACGTTCGCACTGCACTGCTTAGAGAAGATAAGAATGCGAGGTCATGTACTGGCGATCATCTGAGTGCCATTACGCAGGTTACCATAAGAAGAGATTTAAGAGGAGGCACAACTTTCCAATGCGAGTTAGTGCTCAATGCATTCAGCTCGTGTTTCCGCAATTCTGAGAGTTTCGCAGCCGCAAGAATATGGTGAATGCTTTCCACGCCCTCAGGATCTTATTGAATTATTATCATTATTATATTCATCGTGTCACCAGCGTAGCCACAATAAAAGCGATCTTTATCTTTGTACAGTATCAGGAGGTAGTCGTTCAAGTTTTCGAGTCACGCATTTTAGAGGAAATGGGAGTATCAAAGCTGTGAGGGCACTATCATATCGGGTAGCCACGTTTCAGGATCTTATTGAACTATTTTGAGATTATCCGAAAAGCGAGTTCCACAATTAAATCGTTAAGAATCATTCAAATTAACGTACTATGTTGCAGCCAAAGTTCGTTGCGACATGCCCTACTTTGTAGCGGATTGCAGTCAGTCTTTGCTAGTCAATATATCGTTTAAGTAGAATTTTGAGCAAGTACATCCATATACTTAACAACTTTAGTCACGCCAGATATTAAATCTATTAATATCGACACGTTAGCGTGCCTTCATAGCATAAAGTTGCACTTTAAAAACGAGAATTTTCATTCACTATGAAGCGGTTGACGTATTGCAGCTCACACAGGACGCTGCTCGTTGAGACAGGGTTTCATGTAACGGAAGTATGCCGCGCTCTGTCCTTGATCTTTATTGAACGTCTAAAGAAGAGCTATGTTAGCAGCACTGACACACTAGTCAAACGCTTTTTCTACTTACCAGAAGTTTATGCTTATTATCTGTATCTACTGAAGTATTATCCAGAATGTCAATGATCATGTAAGATTATTTTGCTTATTCAAGTTAAAAGTTTTCAAATTGTTTCGTCAGCTGCCTATGGATTTCACGCTCGATTAAATATTATCCGATTAATGAGAACTTTTTTCTTCAAATCTCATTTGATTAAAAAAGAATAAATAAAAGTATCGTACGTGAAACCTGAAAAAAAGCCATGCACGTATTCAATAATAAATAGAAGTATCATTTATACTTCTTAATGGCCGAACGGTCCTAGTGTGTGAAATAAATATCACTTATTTCAACAAACACTTTCAACTGTTGAACACATTAATTTTTGATAATGTGAAATCGATTCGATGCTCTTTTGATGTTAGTTGATGCATAACGTGCGAAGAATAGTATGTTTTTGAAGGTTATATGTATGTGCCAGTAGTTTAGTAAATATCACAACAAGTAAACCAACAATCATCGTTTAAGAAAAAAGTAAAGATAAAAGTAAGGCTAAACATGAGTTGATATCGCACGATTACTTAGATTCGTAACTTCCACTAATGTAACTTCCTTACATTGATCACGCACTAAATGATAGTTTGTAAGTTACAATATATATGTAAAATCTTCGTCCGCAAAAACAATGCTCTAGAATCTCGAAAGATGTAGTTTGATTTGACCGAAATCATTGATGGTGAAAACTGAATTTCGTTGAAAGAAAATTGTAAAATTACTGACCCGGTCAGCAAAGAAGTATTAAAAATTATCTTTTGATGTTCAAAAACGAGTTTTCGTCTTATCCAAATAATCGAGATCAAGGACAACATAGGAGAGCTGTTCGAACGAAAACTTCTGCACTGAAAGACCGACAAAATCAGAGTTGCACGTGGAATGAATATCTAATTTTAACTTCCAGAGTTAAAGAGGAAGCATATGTCAGATAATATCTGCAGTACGTGATACGCTGTTACATTAACCCTTTCGGTCCTGACGGCATCTCTGGTAGCCGCAGTCATTTTTCGCTTATCAAGATGCAGAGCAACACGTGTGTCTGTGCAAACGCTGGTAGGGCAGTGCAAGCTACAGTTTGATCAGGACAATGCAGTGACCGTAAAACATCACAAAGCATCTTATTTTAAATTTGATGATAAATATGTTGAAAAGGTTTTGATATTTGCATCATAGTACCGAAAGGGTTAATAATCGCATGAAAATAAACGAAAATATAAACACTGATAAAGGAAGACATTTGCCCCAGAATCGCCAATCGAATAAGATTCAAAGGAATAAAGTAATTTATTGTGTAAATTTAACTAATTAATTGAGCGTGCAACTATCAGTAGCCGACGAAACACAAAAACTTGCAACTTAAATAAGCAAAATAATCTCAAGTGCTTACTAACATTCTGGGTAATGATTTCGCCGCTAGAAACGCTAATAGTGGATTTTTAACAGGAATAAGAAACACTTAACTAATAAGTTAGTGTTCCACACCTAATATCTAAAACTGCGAACGTATGGAATGATCCGACAAAATTAAGAAATTGCATTAGACAACATTGATACGAGAGGCCCGTGTTTTCTATGGAGATATGAGACGCAATCTCCAAGCAGCAGAAGGTCATAAATGTCAGTGACACGTCATTTATGGTAAGACGAGACGCAATCTCCAAGCAGCAGAGGGTCATTACCGTCAGTAACGCGTTATTTATGGAAAGACGAGACGCATCTCCAAGCAGCAGAGGGTCATTACCGTCAGTAACGTGTCATTTATGGAAAGACGAGACGCAATCTCCAAACAGCAGAGGGTCATAAACGCCAGTGACACGCCGTTAATAGAAACATGAAAATATTTTAAAGCTACCGAGGGTCATTTACGCCACCGATGCGTCATTTTTAGAGAGATAAGACGCTATCTCCAAGCACCCAAAGGCCATCGACGAAGATGAGCTCCAGGCCGTTCCGACCCCTCGCTATCTGCAGCGTAGGATATTTCTGATAGTGCGCTGAATACAAAAATTATCTTTAAGAAACTTTAAAAAAGACCAGCATTACGCTTCATTAGAGAGTACCAATAAACGCAATTTCAGTGTCCATATTAGCTTACAACAACTCAGCTATTTTGAAGGAATGTAACCTGTAATTCGTCAACGAACAAAAAATAAAGCTCGAACGAGATTTTTCCAAATCTTCTCAGTTTACGTTTGTATGGCAACAAGAAATCACGTGGGCAAGAACTTTGGATTAGAACAGGAACTTTGGATTGGAACAAGAACTTGTGTATTGAAAGTTCTAGCTTAATTTTTAGAAGAAGAAAGGCTAAGCTAAGCTAAGCTAGATGTCTGACTACGCAACTGTTAGACTTCAGCTTTAGCTTTAAAAATATATTCTATAAAACAGAAATTACTTCAGCTCTAACTTTCCATTGACATTTATGACTATCTCTTTCTGCGCACCCGATGGAGAACACGATAGAAGATAGAATCAACTATCTCCTGTATATATATTAAAACAAGTTTAAATGAATTTCACACGTTAGTTTCACCACTATCACGAAAGAACGCAAAGCCCGTCAAGCACTTGCTTTTAGATGCTGCATGCAGTCACTGTGCACAGGTTCACAGCCAGAGTAAATCTACCTCTGGTTAAGAACTTCTGCACTAAAGCATGCAGTCACTGTGCACAAGACCAGAGGTTCTCAACCAGAGGTAAATTTACCCCTGGTTAAGAACTTCTGCACTAAGGCATGCAGTCGCTAGAACGACACATCGGCCATTGCTACACAAGAAAGAGGGCAGAATAGGGCTCTCTGAAAGGAAATTCTGAAGTTGAAATACGATCTCCTTCCAACACTATTTGCATAAAGTGCGCACAGTATTGCAGATAAATATTTCTCTTCAACGACCACGTTCTTTGAACTCGCTCTTCTCCTACATTGACATCCTTGCTTCTTCACATGTTTCTCTTCTTGAGATTACCATCTACTGGTTAGCAGTAATAACTAGGTTTCCAGAAAGCATCCACACCACGAGATTAATTACTCCAGTACCAATATGAACTAATACAACGGATATTCAGTATTAGGCTGGTGCGTTTCGGAATATTTTAATAAGATTTACACTAGAGCGGCTGTATCCATCAGTAAATTAGTACTTCCCTGCATCAACCTCGTCAGCTAAAGCATGCATACGAGTATATATATAGAAATACCGCTCGCACTCACGACTCACTTGCACCTACACCAAAGTGTACTTCGCGTAGAATAATACATCGTAAACACGAAAGCAGCTCCCTCCTCGTCGTCTTTTCCAAAGCTCTCTCGTGCCTGGCATTTACTATGATCCCTGTGGCAGTTATAGGTGACACACAGCTTTGTTCTCGTAGTAACATAATTTTTTAAAAGAACTGCGAAAAGTAAAACAAGGCGTTCTATCGGCAGACACCTGAATCGAAACGTGTTTCCACGATAGGAACCTGTGAAAGAAACACCAACATGCAGAACGTGAACGCATCTCACGACAGTCGCATCAATCATCGGTTTCTTCAGCATCTTGATGCCTGATATTGTTTGCAACAGTGGATATAATAATAAAAATATTCAACCTAAAGCATCGTTTTTTAAATTGGTCTTTCTACATCTAATACTAAGAATTGTCTGACTGTAACCAAAATATTTACACGTGCTGCAACGAGGAAAAAATAATTGTCCGCTGCTACATCTAATGGTGAGCAATATTTACACGTGTTGCAACGAGGAAAAATAATTGTCCGCTACTACATCTAATGGTGAGCAATATTTACACGTGCTGCAACGAGGAAAAAATAATTGTCCGCTGCTACATCTAATGGTGAGCAATATTTACACGCGCTGCAACGAGGAACGAACAGTGAGAGCTACATTTACACGTGCTGCAACGAGGAGTAAACACAATCGTTCGCTCGTTCAACTTCACCACTATCACAAGTGTGCAGCAAGTTTACAGAGAACCAGAGAAGGCCGTGCTGTCTCCAGCAGCACTAAAAACGAGCCATGTTATGAGGAAACTTTTAGCACGGTATCCTGCGTGGGAGTCTGTGCAGGACAACCTTAGTCGATGAAGGTGACTAAAAACTATGGATTAGTCCACGGAAGTCCTTTAAACTTAGAAGCGAGGTCCAAGGAGTTTTAATGTTTGTGCGAACGAAGCTTAATTAGGTTTTATACTGGAGGTCTGGCAGATTTCTGTTTCAGTACGTATTGCAGTAGCTACGATCATCGAATCATTGAGATTAGCTTCCAGCAGGAACTCGTTAACAATTTTTCGTTCTTCTGAAGACGTCTTTGATTCAGTCTTGTCTGAAGTAAAGTTTCCTTTCCTCATGTGAACCATAATAGCAGTGACACCATTTTTCGAGACTGAATATCTTTTTCCTTGCAGAGTTATTCGCAGCTTCTTTCTATCGTTTTACTTCCAAGCACTCCACCCTAATTGCTTCTCATTTTGCTCTTCGTTTCATTTCTTCTTCTTCTTCTTTATCTACTTGTACGATCGCGAGTGTGCACCGCTCTTCTTCTGCTTTCTGATTCCCCATTTTCTCCACGACGTTCTCTAGCTGCTGCAGCTTTTTCTTGTCCAATAAATTCAATTTCTCGTTCACGAGTCTCTTTCGCAAGTGTGCGTTTTTCAGCGGTGACAGCCTTGTGTGCCTCCCCAGTCGCGTACCCTGTAACGTTTACAAGTGTTTTGAAGAACTATTGTTTGAATTATATTAGTAGGCCGAAATTTTTTAGAAAATAATTCGACTAAGCGCTTCAAACAAAAAGGCTATCAAGTAAACAGAGACCCCGAGTGCTTTTTAATTCCTGCTTTCCTACAAGGAAATTTTCTTCTTCCTTTACAGCCTTTTCACCAGCTTGCTTTTTTGTTGAAACAAGAGAAATATAATGAGTGAAGCCCTACGCTCTTTTCTTTTAAAAAGGAGTAAAATCACTCTCCGTATGACCGAAAAAAACAAGCATAGCCACGAGTCGAAGACAAGTATCATGATAAAAAGCTATCATTATTAGTATCAACTGAAGAATGAAAACTATACAATACAAAAACACACTTTTGTTGTTTGAACAAACAATTTTTCCACGCCTATTTTTCCTTCTACATACAAACACGACGACTCGGACCATCGCCGCATGTCGCTGGAGTTGCTGTGCTTGTTTGCCTATCAAGAATGGCCCGAGAAGCTGTACCTTAAAATTGGAAGTTACCGTGTATATAAAATTACGTAATTACGTTAAATTTTAAGTTACTGTTAACCTATTAAGCGTCATCCGTCGGAGTCAATGCATCTCGCAAATCGTCACCTTTTTTTGAGAGAAATTAATCAAACTTTTAAAATGACTATCTTTAGCTCTTTAAGACTTTTTTTGTTATTTTTTAAATTATTTTAAATATAAGCTAAGGTTAAATTGAATAAAACGAATAAAATGGCCGATGACATATGAGATCAGTGACTCGTAACAGGTTAATAAGATTTGGTTTAGCAGTTTAATAAAGTGACCGCCTGTTTACGCTAAATCTCAAGTAATTATTGAAGCAACAGTATCACAGCTACACGTGTGCACGCTAAGCAACAGCTACTCAGCAACAGTATCACAGCTACGCGTGTGCACGCTAAGCAACAGCTACTCAGCAACAGTATCACAGCTACGCGTGTGTACATTAAACAACAGCTCCTCAGCAACAGTATCACAGCTACGCGTGTGCACGTTAAGCAACAGCTACTCAGAATTAAACACAAGTCGCAGTGCCACGAGTTGTACTCATAGAAAGTACTTAATGAAGCACTAGGAAGACACACTCGGGGCCGTCACCAGGCTGCTGTGCACAGCCTAGCCACTGTCACAAAATCAATAGACTTAATAGATAAGCCCTTTAATAGGAGCCAAGTGGATCCCCGCCCACGTATTGCCGAGACAGAGTGGCTGGAAACTATCCCAGCACTGGCAATAATATAAAGTATAATACAGGGTGCGGCAACATAACTTTCTATTTTCATAACTTTTTGAGAGGCAAAAAAGGAAGTTATGTTGTTGCAGCACCCTGTATCGTGGGCACAATATGGGGAAAATACAGGAGACAAAACGCGTGTTCAAAGAGACCTGATTTTAATGGGTACTGTGTACAGTTGTACTAACAAAATAGACCTTTCTGCGATGGTGAGAAATGCAACGCAACATACATACAAAAAATCCATTAGTTGAAATAAGACTACGAGCCACGGATTTAGTTAGCGTACATAATTTGTGAGTACACAGCCGTACAATAGAATAGAAAACATTGAAAGAACACTTCACGTAATATCAATGTACGGTAGAACCATGAAGGTAATGGATGCTGAGTAACTTAACCCATTAGCGACCAAGTGGACTATTCGGTCGCCTTTCACGGTCTTTGGGAGAATTGTTCTAATAATTAAACAGTGAGCAATATGAGGTTGCTACTAGGTTTGAACGCTTCGGCATGTTACAGCGTCGTTCTTTTGGCTGCCTGGCTCTCAACGTGCTTCATTGCATCAGTGTACAGACGGTCTTTGTGAGCTTAAATGTAGAAACTAGAAAAACAAATTGGTCGCTAAAGGGTTAATAACCGTGGCACAGAAGCCTTGGTCAATAATTCCAAGCGATACGCTTAAAATTAATCAATACTTTCATAACCTTTAACTTCCAGTCCAAAATCCGAAAACAAGTGGAAATCTAGGCAAAAGCGATTTACGATGCACGAGTGGAAAACTTACTCCCTTCACAACACAAAATGCTGAGACACGTGAAGGTGCCCAGGTACGGCAGCAAGACGGTCACACCGGGCAGCAAGACGGTCACACCGGGCAGCAAGACGGTCACACCGCACAGCAAGACGGTCACACCGCACAGCAAGACGGTCACACAGCACAGCAAGACGGTCACACCGCACAGCAAGACGGTCACACTGGGCAGCAAGACGGTCACACCGCGCAGCAAGACGGTCACACCGGGCAGCAAGACGGTCACACCGGGCAGCAAGACACTGCCTCAGAGAACGTGGATATCTAACTCTGTCACCCAGTCTATACAATCCCTGTTCCATTTAATTTCCGTTCTGTTATTTTCGTACGGCTAAAGAATCTTCCAATCCAAGCGATCTGTCATACATGTTTGTATTGGTTACAACCGACACCACATCAATCTTAGTTATATTAAGATACAGCAATTCTGTGCAGGATCATTACCAAAATTTTCTTCTATAACATGAAAGAAAAACTATATAGTTTAGCCCTGCTGCACTGCCTTCCATCTGATCTGACACTTCATGTCGCTGAGAATTTACTCTAAAAACAATTGAGAATTGATAGAATTTCAATTGATTCTATAGAACTACTATAAATTTGTTTATCAGTTCTTTCCAGGATACATATCACTGAAGCTTAAACTAAGAGTTTTTAACATCAAAAGTTGAAACTTTAAAAGAAACTAAACTGTCTTCGTCTTTCCAATAAAAACCCAGCCCAGCGCGCAAAACATGAGATTTTAGAAGACCAAATGACGCGGACGTGATCCATTCACTGCAACAACACCTTGCATATCAACCACCACTAACAGAGACTGCAAGACCAACAAATAGCCGGAGATGAGGCACATCAACGAGCACTTTAACATCATATGTTCATGAACAGTATATAAACTAGCAGGAGATGAAGCGGACGGCATCGTGTGCTTGGCTCACAAGAACTCAAGTCATGAGAGTAGAACTGAGCTACAGCGAGCGACCGCACCACTTTAACGCGCCGGAGACATGGACACACTGGATGACGGTGACCTGGTCGACAGGGTGCTGTTGCTTCCTTCTTGCCCTGCAACTCTGTGGTGCCCCGTGCACTTGCGCGCAATAACTGTTATTGTGATCCTAGACTGCAATACTGTAGTCCCCCACACAAATGTACTCTCTGAAGAGCGTGTCTGTGTTCGGTTGTTGGGTTTACTCTATTCGTAAATTGATTTCAAGTGAACCGATTACTCGTATTAACGTATTGTGGGCGACACGCAAAAGTCTCCGATTTTACATGAATACTGGAGCAAAATAGTACAAGACCTACACACTGTTGCAAGACCTACACACGGTTGCAAGACCTACATAACGTAGTATATATCAACGTAACATTCCATCGACACGTGCTACTCGTGATGGATAGCATTTTCTAGACACAGTTCACAAACAGTTGAACCCATCTAGGTAGATTGCTCTATGAGGTAATGGAAGGCCGATATCAACGATCAAAATCTATGTGTGATGCCTTGTTTATTTTCTACTAGTTATAAAAATTATATTTTATGAGATGGTAATCGAATAAAGTAGTGGTTAAAAATAGAAGAGGCTCGTTATGTCACAAAGGTTCAAAATGTTTTCAACTAATTGCCAAGTCAATAGAAAGAACTTTCTACTCTGAATACTGTAACTCAGCAACACCTGATTCAGGCGCACCAGCCCAATACTAGGCCTGCAAAACTGACTACAATCTCCTTCGTACGTAGAAATATTTTCACGTAGGACGTAGCGGGTTAAAAAAAAGACTTCTAGTTTCGAGTTCAGATGCAAAATTATCGAAGCACTGATTCTACGTACAAAAAATCCGCTAAGTTCAAAATCTAGACGCTGGAAATCCTTGAAGCTTGGAGTCCAAACTGTGAAAATCCTTGAGTCTTTTACTAAAGACGCCTTAAAGTTTCCGAAGGCCAGACTCAAGACGTAAAAATCCTGAAAGTTCGCACACCAGACATTAAAAACTTTTGAAGCACCGACTCTAAACAGTAAAAATTCTGGAGACACGTTTCACGTGATAAAAATTCTTGAAACTCAAGCTTCTCACGTTTAGAGGCCCAAATTTTTGAAAAAAATTCCTAGCTCAAAGGATGTTAGCAAGTAGTTCAAATTTTCACCCTAAACCGAACCTTGCATACTACAGTTAGTGGCTCGCGAGAATATACCTTTAGTTACCAGGACTAAAATATTTGAATGGTTTCTTTACCATGTAAACCATTCAAGGATTTCTTAAATAAAGTTCTAAATCTAATTCATGCAAAAAAAAGACTGTAAAGCTTCACTTCTTCCCTGCTCCAGAATATTTCGTACACAAGCTGAGAGCTATGATAATCAGTTTGGATTTTATAACTGCGTTAACTGGAATTTTGAAAATTTTGTACCCACATTAGTTAACCCTTTCGATCCTGTTGGGACATATATGTCCCAACAGAGAGCAAAAACCGGACCGAAAGGGTTAAAGAATATTGAATTAAAAGTTTCACCAAAGCATAAATGAAAACCAGGTTCAAGTCAGGGTGAACTGTTACATTTATACGTAGGCAAAATCTTAAAGTTTCGGCCAAATAATACAATGAACTCGGCATACAATAAAGACTTCGTTGCTACTTCTATCATTCATTTATAGCTAAAATTTGATCGAGGTTCTAATGAGCAATATTCACTTTTAAAGAAAGTGAATATTGCTCCCTTAATGCAGATCACGGGGCACTATTCTACTTTGAAATCATGAACATTCATGGAGCTCATCTAGCGGTCCTACGAGCCTCTACCTCAAGTGGCACTACAGAGGACAGGAACAGTCTTGTGCATCATCACCAGTCGTAAAATGTTAGATTAGAAACCCCATGTACTGAGAATCAACATTATCCTGTATGGCATATGGGAATCAAGGGCATTTATTCTTCATTGTATTAAAGTTCTGGCACCCGACACGGCTCCTATTATTCATGCGACGCATCACTCCAGCGCCAGACAAGCATTTGGCAGCAGTCCATTGTAAGCCAGCAGCTTCTCTCCATCTCTCTGGATCACCATAAGCTCTAAAACACACTACCTGATCCCCCCCGCACGTTGTTCTCTTGAAGAATAACCTCAGCTGAGTTCAGTTATCCGTACCTACATATATAGTCTTGTTCGCTCGTCGTTAGGTAAATGTGTGAGAATAAGTATACCCATCCCAATTCTTTCGTCGGTTTACCGGAGATAATCATCGATTTGCGGTGATAATCATCGTTTATAGTAGGAACTTTGGACGATAGAAATAGTACCGGTTATTACCGGTAATTATAGGTATTTCCAGACGATGAAATGTTCCCCGACGATATTGACCGGACTTTACAGTCTTATTCCTACCGTCATTCCAAGCATAGGGAAAAGATGATAAAAATACAGTCTTTTTCATAAAATAATTACCGGTTTATCGTAAGATATCATCGGTTTATCGTAAGAAAAGGCGATAATTACCGGTTAATTCGGACGAAAATTAGCGCCGGTCAGACGATAAAATTCGGATTGGGATGTAGTTAACCTCTACAAGCTCATACTTTTGATGGAAAGAAATGTGTAACATGCTCAAAAAATTATAGATTCATAGGGGTATTCCCTTATATTTAAGATGGTGGTACAAATTTTGAGCTGTTGAGCAACGCTAGAGCTCAATTTAAAGAAGTGGTATGCTTTCTGTACCACCAAACGTAAAATATGACATCTTTGGAGATATGAAATGTGTACCACCAGACTTGAAAGGGTTAAAAATAAGGATAACTCACCTGTAAAACGAATTCCACTGCGAGTTTTTAATCGTCCGTACATGCTGTTCTTGTTCCCGAGTCGTTAGTAAAATTTATTCGTGAAGTACACACGTGCCGTCAAAAGAATGATTTAAGTTAAACTGCTTGTTTACAGCCAAGGTATACTTCATTACCAAATGATAAAAATAATTCCTCAGACATAGTTGAACGAGCAACCTATACAGTATTTCAAACGAGAAAACGTTTTTTTTTCAATTTCGTCAATACGAGCGCCGCACTTCGTCAAGATAAGACTACAGTATTAATCCTGCGAGTGAAATACGGTTACAACGTAGACATCCTTGCAGCCTAGACAGCAAATAAATTCTGCATGACACAATCTGTTGGAGACTAACGGTGACTACTCTCTACATAGATCTTGCTCAGCGAGACTACTACACCTGAAAGTCAGGGAACTACTTGAAAGGAAATTACCTCAAAAACGGGGAAAAATTTCTAAATTCAAGAGAACGTACCCACGCAATTATTGGCCATCTTATAAGAAGTTATTGCTATTCTTCTCACAATGCAAACAACACTGCTTTACATCAATAAAAAACTGAGAGCAACATCAGTTTATTTTTTATCTAAATATAACGTATAACCAACAAATGTTCGTTGATATATACTGCAAATACTTCAGAACATTCCGTGCTTCAATACATGTACTTTTACTGCAAAAACATGTCCTCTTTTTCTGTGTAGGTCAGCTATTGCTTGGCTCGTCGTGCATCTTCATTTTTTTCTACGACAGCAGGAAAACATGGAACATTTTCCTGGGCTTTTATGCACGACGAGGTCGGTGAAGTACAGGCATAAACGTGAACTACAATTTACGTTCGTAATAGCGAGTCACAACAAACATGGTATACAAAAAAGGCCTAGGAATTTATCCAAAAAAAATCACGAGGAAAAAGTCAATGCGGATAGACGAGCTTCCCCTGTGAAGCTATGAAATTTATATTGAGAGACGCAAGAGGAATTTCATCACAAGAGTTCGATGCAATGGTAGTAAGCAGAATGTTCTCGAGCACGTGTATCTTATCAAGATTAAGGAAAGCGCCGCACGTATTGTTTAGTCAAGAATTAAAAGAGATATAACGATTAAAAAACATAAGATAAAGAATTATTACAAGATATAACGTTACTACTTAACAATAACACACACGACAATTTAATTACTGTAACATACGTTTGGGCCATCAGTTGAATACAAACATTCATAATATGCAACAAGTGAATAGACTATTAAATTACCCTCTTACACTAGAGTTTTTAAAAATAAAACTACCATAGTTTTTTGCATCGATAATTCGCACGGAAATAAAGCCGGGAGGAAATGTACATTCCTTGCACTGTGTCACAAGACTTGACTCTGCATGTCGAGTCACGGCACTTGACTCTGCATGTCGAGTCACGGCAGATCTTTTCAAGACCTAACTTGAGCACTGTCATATGACACATTCCATCGCTTCTAGGCCTTAAAAACAACGCTGGTTTCCCGTGTATTTGTAGGATGAGCATTCGTTTTTGAACAATTCAGTCGACCGTACAGCAACACACAGTGTAAAGGTAATACCAGTAAACCAGTGAGCACTCCAATACAAGCAATACCAGATCAGCGAGCACTCCAATACAAGCAATACCAGCAGATCAGCGAGCACTCCAATACAAGCAATACCAGC
>VCRD01001001.1:141942-179980 GCA_006783055.1 Trinorchestia longiramus | reverse complement strand
CTCCAGACACATCTGTGGAGTGCAACACATCATTACAGTTGCAGTACTCCAGACACATCAGTGGAGTGCAACACATCATTACAGTGGCAGTACTCCAAACACATTTGTGGAGTGCAACACATCATTACAGTTGCAGCACTCCAGACACATCTGTGGAGTGCAACACATCATTACAGTGGCAGCACTTCAGACACATTTGTGGAGTGCAACACATCATTACAGTTGCAGTACTCCAAACACATCTGTGGAGTGCAACACACTATTCCAGTTATGACAGCACCTAGTAGAGAACCCTAAGCTTAATGTATTATTAGTTTTATTGGTACAGGTACAGACCATTGATGGTACAAGTGATGTTCAATAGACAGAATGTGTAACCAAGAGAGGAAAAATACATATATATTTAAAGCTCTTCGTGCACATTATGTAACGAATTATCTGAAAATTAGCAAACAAAAACAACAGCCAATAGAACATAACTGCATACTATCAGATACTGCACAAAAATAGCTCAATTTTGTGGAGACCCTCTAACCTTCATAATTTCCCAAACAAAATTTTACACCGTGAGATATTACACAGAAATAGCGCAAAAATCGAGTGGAAATCTACATATACTAGCCAGTTCCCGTGGAAATTCCACGATTTAGATTTAACTAATTTGAAACTATAATAAAGATAAATGCATTGAAGATTTACGACGAATTATTGTGTGTTAACCCTTTAGCGACCAATTTTTTTTCTAGTTTGTACGTCTAAGCTCACAAAGACCGTCTGTACACTGACGCAATGAAGCACGCTGAGAGCCAAATAGCCAAAAGAACGATGCTGTAACATGCCGCCGCGTTCAAACCTAGTAGCAACCTCATATTGCTCACTGTTTAATTATTAGAACAATTCTCCCAAAGACCGTAAAAGAAGACCGTATGGTCCTTTTCGTCGCTAAAGGGTTAAATGAATACTTTTTATTAATATATACAGGACTTCTATTGTACATCTTATCTAACGATAAGGTGGCCGAGATAGTACCCGTTAAAATTCCTTGATTCAAAAGTAAGAAAATTAAGGATCTATGAAATAAATACATTTTTCAATTTTACCCGTGGTACCATCACAATCAGAATATTTTTCTTGAATACATACAGAACTTTCATTTTGTATCTTACCTAACGATAACATGGCCGTATAAGAGAAGAAATTAATAACGGAACAAATGGCGTGTTTTATAGTGATCTGTTGCTTTTGGTATCCACACTACAATGCTTGTAATACATACTTACCGGTTCTGATTTCTGTTCAATAATTTTTCTTCAGTAATAGATAGGAAGTAATGGGACGCACACACACAGGTACAGAGAGATGGAGATACATAGTCGATTATATATGTAGATAATCGACAATGTATCTCCATCTCTCTCTCTCTGACCGTCGTGTGTTTATATTTATTTATATGTTTCCTGTCACGCTCTTAAGAATAGATAGGAAGAAATTAGCACTGGCGGTCGGTTTCAGTTCACTGGTAAATTAATACACTCATTTTCGCTGTACAAGTGCACTATAATAAGACACTTTCAAAAAAATTAGTGAGATCTAGAGCCTTATATACTCGAGTCTGTATCGTGGATACCGAGTTCGGCGGAGTATTGCATTTTACAATATACATACACAAGCTCGCAGTTGCTTTCAGTAATGCTGAATTTCTGTATCTAGGATATGACACGTATAGCTATAACTACTTCTATTGCAGCTCAAAAATACTGTATTCTAAGTGTTTATTATACACTACATTTACCATCATTTTTGATGGCATAGGTACACTAGTCATTTAGAATACAATAATTCAACGTAAATCTTTAGTAGATTCGTCTTCATAATAATTTCAAAACATTCAAATCCAAACCGTGGTATTTCCACGGGAACTACCTAGTAGAGTAATATTTATGCAGAAATGGTGCAATATTCGTGCATACGCTCACCTTCATAATTTCCCGAACTCCTTTATAGTCGACACCAATGATGACATCTTTAATGAGACCAAACGCTGTAGTCCAGAATACAGTATTTTCAGGTTTCAGCTTCTCATGAGTGAGGACCGTGACGCAGAGCAACCTGAGTACAATAACCATTATCAGAATAATCATCAGTTTAACCTTACAGCAATTACACAAATTAGTTAAAAAGTTGGGATTTGATGGTGGGTAATCTCATCAAAAATAGAAATTAAATTATTTGGCATTAGTCAATATTTAGAAAGAATACAGCCTTCATTCAAACAAAATTCAGAGTAGATTCTCAAACCAGTGCAGTGCTATGTGAAGCTTAGGACATTCTGAGAAATGTCTTCTTCCTCAGCAACACTAATATGATGGAACCATTACCATAGCTCTTGTGAGTATTTGGAGAATGTTACTCTATTCTCCCAAAAGAGCAGGTTCAGAAATATCCAAGGACAATTACAAGCAATTTATTATTAGAGCTTACTAAGGACAATTTTCAGATTGGGACTAATTGAGGCCGATTAGGGATTGATATTAATTAATAGCCATTAGAGATTAAGGGTAATTAAGGATTAAGCCTAATTAAGCACAGTCAAGGATTAAGGCTAATTAATGCATTGAAACAAAAGCAAGTTTTCAAAATTAAAATAATAAGCAGCACTTCTGTCTGTAATGCACACTGAAAAGACTAACTAGTGGCCAGTTAACTTAGCATCAGGTGTGACCTCTCACATGTTATAGGCAATTTTCCTGGTAACATTCATGTATTAAAGCTCTGTAGCTACATCTTTATTGCCCAATAAACTCACATCATTCATAAAATATTAAAAAATCGAGTTACCACAACAACTCTCTGAAACCAGCATTGCTTAGTGTCATATTATTGCACTCAGTAACTGCTTTCCATGTTGTTCTAGTACATCCAGTAATAAAATACTGCACAGCTCTGAGCACACCAACAATGACGAACATTTTTCATTTTGCACAAACCCTGTAAGATTATCTCTTCAGAACAAAAGAGGTTACATGTTGTCATTATTTGAAGCTTGAGTGTTTTCTCATCCAAGTCCCCTTTAAAAGTGTGTAAGGACTGTTTCTTTCTCAGAGACTGAAATTATTTGAATATCAATGGATAAAAATATTGATCAAGTCACTCAAGCATCCTATATTACACAAGTTACACCTGATTATTTGTTCAAGTTGAGAAATTTAATCAAGTGACATTTGATGTAAGGAACAACTTGACAGAGACTAAATTACTTACAAAGCACTTCAGTGGTGGTCATGTAGCTCAATGGTAGAAATACAAACTATTAATTGAGAAAGAAATTGAGCAATAGGCTTTTAACATGCATGGCCAGAACAACTCACTTTGGAGGGATGGTGTTGGCAGTGGCCAGCTTGCGGATGATGGTAGCCACGGAGTGTGCCTGCACGGGGTTGTGGCGCACTGACAACACGGACACCAGCTGCTTCACTCCAGCTTCCTGGGCAGCTTTGGAGCTCTCCTGGACACTGAGTAGAAGAAATGTTGGCATAATTAGTTTGTTACAATTATTTGACATCAGTTCGTGTAATTAATATATATTTGTACTATTGGCTCCCAAATTCCTTTCTGGTATTTTTCTCATGCTTCAGTTCAAAGCTGATCAAGAGTCATAGTTTCTTGGTATGAAGTTCATTTTACTACAAAATACTCTATCTTTAACTGTTTGTTCATTAAATTGTAGGAGCCTAAAAAAAAACAAATTGTGAGTATACTGAAGCAAAACTATGATGCTGGCACCTGAATTACACCCAGAGATGTGTCCTCAGATCTCATTTTCTCATAATAAATGACCCACTTTGATATAGTAGATATGTAATATCAAAATTGGCTTAAAAAAATATCAAACCATTACATTTCATAGTTTAAAAACAAATACTACCTAAACATCATTCTTACATAGGCATTACCATGTTATACTCCTTTTTGGGGTGTTAGATAACCCCAGTGAGGTGGTGTCAGTAGTTCTAGATTAATATTATTGTGGTACTGGATAATCCCAGTGAGGTTGTGTCAGTAGTTCTAGATTAATATTATTGTGGTACTGGATAATCCCAGTGAGGTGGTGTCAGTAGTACTGGATTGATATTATTGTGGTACTGGATAATCCCAGTGAGGTGGTGTCAGTAGTCCTAGATTGATATTATTGTGGTACTGGATAATCCCAGTGAGGTGGTGTCAGTAGTACTGGATTGATATTATTGTGGTACTGGATAATCCCAGTGAGGTGGTGTCAGTAGTACTGGATTGATATTATTGTGGTACTGGATAATCCCAGTGAGGTGGTGTCAGTAGTACTGGATTGATATTATTGTGGTACTGGATAATCCCAGTAAGGTGGTGTCAGTAGTACTGGATTAGTACACAGGAGTAGTTGAGGTTGAAGTGGTGCCATACATTCCATATTCAGATTTACTTTAAGGTTGTATTCAGAATGCCTAAAAATTTTATTTCATTGTTTTACAAAAATTCTAAGTTCTGTAGCTACTGCACTTCAAACTTGATATTAAGCACATATTTTTAGAAGAATTTGCAGCAAATTTTATAACGCACCAAACTATTTAGAAACATCAACCACAATCTTGTAACTTGCAAGACAGAGCTTCCATGCATACAACTCTGGGAACTTAAAATCATAATAGATTCAGAAGCTGAGAAACAATTTAATAACAATTACCTCGGAGGTCTGTTGGTTTCCGAAGACTGTTCGGCAGCCGTCTGATTAGGCGGGCCAAGTAGCTTTTGTAGCTCAAGGAAAACAGTAGTTAATTTTTGTTCAGCTTTGTCTGGATCATCCAACTTGAGATAGTTGAATAAATTTTGCTGCAGAGGGTCTCCTTGGTGCTGGAAATGATAAGAAAGCTCAAATACTGAGGTAAGAATGAAATGCTCACCTAATGAAAATGATTCATTACCAAAAATATCTATGTTTATGCCAATGGTAAGGTGAAAAATATTAATTAATTTTACAGAAGAATTTCTATAAATCAATCAATTCATCATTCATATTTTAAATGAAAATTAAATTGAAATAAAATTTCTTTTTGTATTCATACATTCAATTTCAGAAAAGTTGTTGGAAAGATCTAAGTATGAAAATACAATATTTAATATAAAAATTAAACTTTCTTTTAGATACCCATATATAAATACTTTGTTTCTTTTTGACATTTTATACATTTTTTAACCCATTTCAAACTTTTGCCCAAATTATAATTACACATCAGTGTGAAAAAAATGATAGAAAGTTGAAAACAAAGATTTGAACAAAAGGTGAACAAAGATGTGGATGAAGATGCAAACAAATGTCACCCATCATATCATCAGCAGCAAATGTTAAAATCTGGATATTCATTAGTATGTCACAAAACAGAATCATTAACAAAAATAGTGATTGCTGTCTTCTAATGTTATATTCAGTAATTCAATAGCTATTAGAACAAGAACACAATAAAGACTCTAGATGTACTCCCAAAATAGTTACACCAGCAATTAAAAACAATGTCATACCATCATCAATAAAAAATCTTTTAAAAAATAAGTTACAATTGTTTGAATGGTAGCAGAGTGTAAACAATTATTAAATGCATCAATAACTCACTGCTATGTCTCCAAACACCTCCAAGACCTTCGTCTCAACAAGCTTCACTTGATCCTCCATGGCTTCTTGTGTGCTGCCTCCAGTGATGCTAGGAAATTAATTCTATTGAATAAAACATTTCTAACTCATAAATAAGTTCTTCATGATATAAAAAAAACTGGAAAAGAAAATTTAGAAATGCATTAGTAGTCAAATACATGAAAATAGATTTATACATCAACAAGCAATAACTGTATAAGCAAGTAAAATATCCCACCTATTTCATCTTTTTCAGCAGAAATGTGGTGAGTTTAATGCAGCTTCATGCAATAGCTCTCATGCCATGTACTTGGGAAAGTTCAAGAGATTAACTTGCTGGAACTCAACACAAAGAATGAGGACACTTGCTGCATATATTATTTTTAATACTTTCATGAAACTGACCAAAGTTCATATACCAAATTACATGACTTGTATGTATACTATTGAAGAATTTATGAATATAACTTCTGATTATATGCTGATATAATTTTGTAGAAAAGGATAAAAATGATTATACAATGTTGTCTAATAAACTCAAATTAATTAATTCATGATATGAACAGACTAACAACCACAAAAAATGGCTTGACTTCTAGTCAAAAGTTTCACATAATAATGACCCTACTAAAGAAAAATGCACCATTAGCACCAGCAGCAATGCACTATAATACAATAGAGTTTCCAATTCAAAGTAATGTAAGAAGAAATAGGACAAACACACAGAGATAGAGATGGAGATACACAGTTTATTATATAATTGGTTATAAAATAATGTTATAGCATATGTAGTCAACATTTGAATAAACCACAAACAAATTGTACTGCTGAAAATACATGCCAGTACATCACAAGTGCAAATGCTTGTAATCCTAGTCAAAGGCACATGCCTTTTATTTCAAAATGGCATAGTAAAAGTTCAATTTACTATTAAAATAACTTCAAACTTTAAATTACATCAAAATCTTACCCATCTGTTATAAAAAGGTCAAAATGAGAGAAAATATGGAAGCTAAATCTTCAGAGGTTGTGCTTCCCCTCAAGATATCAATATCTTAGTTATTGCAACAGATATCAATATCTTAGCATTTTTGCATGAATTCTGTCAACATTTAAAAGATTGCTAGAACATACTTGTGTAGGTAAAATATTTTTTAAGTTCAAAATCCATAGAAGTATCTGTAATTTAAGACCAAGTTCATAGTTTAGCCATTTACTGTAAAAAAAATTTACACAAATACAAAATCAATGCCTTTCAAAAGTCAATTTTGTGTACTGAATTTAGATTATTTCTATTCTTTACAGCAGGGCCTTCTGAGCTGAACGAATGTATAATTTTCTGACCTGATCAGTAGCTTCAGTATTTTGCTACAGCAGCACACGTCATTTCAGCCTTGTAGACACTGCAACCTCATTACCTCTAAATCAATTCAACTACTTGGAGTATGTTAAAGTACTTGAGCTACTGAAAGAAACTCGATGAAATACTTGCAAAGGGAGAACAGTGAGTACAACAAAATTAAGCACACAATACAGCCTTACTCTCTCTACTGTGGGTTAACATTTGGATCCAGCCTAAAGTCACTTTTGTTTACAAACATTAACGTGGAACAGAAAATGTGAATTCGAACCATGTGAAAATTAGTATTTCCATTTGTTGAATAGGTTCTTGTTTGCATGTACAAAAAATGCAATTGGTATAAATAAAATTTCCCGTATTTATTCGATTAAAAAATACTTTTAATCCTATTCAAACCAAATGAACTTTATCTCCGATAAAGTTGTAATCATTTCATCCCTGTCCCTCTACCGTAGTATTGCTTTTATATAACAAACTATGTATTCTACCCCGTATATATTACTGTACATAGGAATGAATTTGATTCGGGTTTTTATTTACTTTTTCTTGCGAAAAGTCTCACTATTAGCTCCTATTCAAGTTCTGGGCTTTCTTATGTATAAATGAATTTCATTTTCAATAGAGTATATAGTATATATAGTAGTGTAGTGACGGTGCTTATTGATAAGATCTTAAGAGTAGTAGTGATGCTTCAAGCGAGATCCCCGTTCTCTCCTCTGTGCTGCAACTTTGAAGTAGACGCTCGTAGGGGCGTGTCGTTGAACGTTGATGAGGTGTGGCTTACACCAAGTGTCCAGTGTAGCAGCTCCTGGACATGTTTTAGATGTTAATGGTCAGGAACAACTAGACCATTAGAGCTACGGGGTCAAACTCGGGCCCTACCGCATAACTGGCGGCTACCCTCACCAATCGGCCACGCTGGGAGTCACAAGCAGGAATAAACACCTGTGGTGCTTGTATATTGTATATCATATATATGTAATATTTTATATCAGAACATCCCATAAAACATGCATTTTCTTATTGTGATGTCTAACATGTAGTAAGTAGTGATAATAGCCATAGCGACTGTTTGTCTTTCTACTCGTATATTCTAGGTGTGATGTCAATCATGAAATGATCTGCCTGGTCTCCTTTGTCACAAGGAGGAGAGAATTTAGCCCTGTATGGAGACTCGATGTATAAATAGAGAATTGCACATCCAAACTAGCTATCATATTTTTATAAGCAAACCATGACTCATTGACCTAGGATTTCCGAGCGACTTTGCTTCTACTCTAATCAAATGGTTAGCCACCGCTTTACCTACGGCACGGTCCCTGATTCGAGTGTCCACAAAGACTCGAATTTTTCTGGCTTGTGACGCAGGGGACTGGGAAGACTGACTTACTGACTGATGAATTAACTATTTCTTCAAACTTCCAGCGTATCGCTACGTGTCCCTACGCGTCTTTACCTCAGGTCTTTACACAGTACAACAAGAACAGTTGCTTGAAGTATCATCACTAGCCATAAGATGCTGTCATCATTATTAAAAAAACAACGTGCATATAATGCATGTATACCTGGCTGAAATGAAGTTTTTCTAACACAACCTCAAACTAAAGCATAGAGACCTAAGTTACTGAGGCAACCTAATACTCGTACTAAGAGGTCGCGATCTAAAGTGCTAAGGCATAATGCTCACACAGACATGAGCGGGTCATGCTATGTAAATTTGTGTAACAAATTGATGAGCAATCTGAACAAATAGAAGAATGTAGAGAAACAGTGAACAGAAGTAAAAATTATGAAAAAGAAGATAAAAAGTCATAATTTCAATCTATAACTGAGTATAGTTTTCTAACATCTATGTTAATGATACTAAGCTTAAGTAATTAAAGTTCCTTACGGGTAACCCTCACGCTTGTATCCCAGGTCGAATGCAGTATATCATACATACATAAATACAACGTCTGTGATTCCTCAACTTTGTATTTTACAAATGTTTTCTAGCGCGTATTCACACACAGCTGTGTACATGACGAACACATACAACCAGTCTTCATCTCGAAGTCATTTGAACGAATACCGAGCCCAGTGGCACCAATATCCTGTGCTCGGTGTGGGTCTTATATTTATCCAATACCAATCTTTGCAGAGGACGGCAGAGCAGCACAAGCCTTTTACGCGCTTACAATCGTTGTCCCCGCCGCCGATCAAATTGATACGCCAAACTGAATTAGCGACAACAATAGCTTTAATTGTGTTACGAGGGTGAGCGATACGATTGAAGCCTGCCTCCAGGCCCACTTTTGCGAACAAGACTCTCGACATGTTACAGAGCGCGAATGTTTTGAAAATGTTATATTTTAAGTTTGCTGAAGATGTGGAAGTTATAAATACACAAGTTTATATCAACAGTAACAACGTTTAAGCTAAAGCTTCATGAGTCACATTTTCAGCTATTGGTGTAGTTGACTCTAATTTTTAAGAATGTCGTTTGCACAGTTTTCAAGCTATACCAGGATCTACGCATTCTCTCTTTTTTCCTTTTTTTCTTTCCTGGTCATAGCTGTTGCCTGCGTATTGCACAACTTACCTTCAGACCCTTCATCTTGCTTGGTTTTCTTTTCTACATCGTTGATAAACTTTCAGTTCTTTTTGGAATTCAGTAATTTTTTTGCGCGCTTAGTGGTTATATAAAACTTAAAGTTGAACTTTATTTCTGAGGAACGGGTGAAGTTACCTCCATGCCATCCAACTCTCTAGGAATGAATATATCATGGGGATTTAGGATTTACAAGATGCTGACAGTACATACCTGTCTTTGGGTAGATGTATAATTGAAGACTTATTTGTAAAGAAAGAATTATTGTATCAAGGAAATCACTCGAAAATTATAGTTTTTGAGATGGATTCAATTAGGCTGTAGTTGCTTTGGAATTTTTTCTTACATGCTCTGGTATATCTTGTAGAATAGATGTGATTGTGATGAAGATTAGGGAATTTTTTAGATTAAAAAGTTTCCTATGGAATCAGGACATCACTGACTTAGCTCACAAGTAGATTTTTGATTTTTATAGGCAGCATTGAAAGAAATTCCTACCAGTATCTTTTTTTAGAAACTTCAAGCAATATTGCCACATGAACAATGAAATTAGTTCATAAAATTATAAAATGCTGTGTTCATACACTCTTTGTGCTTCCTTAAGTGAGTTGCGCACAACCTGTGGATTAAATAGAAAAATTCTAATGTGTTTAGTTCATTATGCTAAATCAAAGCAAGCATCTAATCCAGAAGCAAAGTCGTAAAAAACTTGCACAATCAATAAGCCACTCAATATAAAGGAATGTAGAGCGGGACCTTCAGCTGTAGTCGTCAGAACGAGCATATTACCATGCTTTCCATGACGCTGAAATAGTGCAGTATACGAAAGAAATTTTTGATCTAGGTTGATTGATGAGAGTTTAAATTTACTATTAATATATTCTGTACGTTACATCCATAAACATGAAAGTGTATGCAAGATCCATTTTAGAGTAAGAAGTACTTTAACATATGTGTTCAATAAATGGCTTTGCACAGCTATTTAATTTCGAGATCAACAACATTCGGACATTCATGTTACTAGATTGTAAAGAAATAATCTTACCAATAGCATGAAATTTCATCTTCAAATCTTTCGAAAAAATCTTATCACGTCAAAAGTTTCAGTTCAAAAGTATATCTTTTCATACTTATCCAGTTATCTTCGCATGTAATGAAAGACAATTCCCATGGATACTAATTATACGGATACCTATATCTCTTTAAATTTGAAAAAGCCAAAACTAAAAATTCTTGAATCATTTATCGTTGGTTTATCACTAATATTTTTGATCTTTAACTGAAGTTACTTTTTCCTCTCGTTCAGTGACAAACGTATTATAACCTCGTTACTTCCTTCCGAATAGACAACAACGTTAGTGGTACTAGTCTCGGAAATGATGTTCATAAATAGATAGGATTATTATGCGGTTTATACAAATTATAAACACAATTTTTATATGAGTGAAAAGTTGTAGTTCTTCAAATTTTTGCTGCATGTATTTGCGTAGCATATTCTTGACCTACCAGTTGCATGTTCCGACTCACATGCTTGCATTCCTGAAGTTTCAGTGGGAAGTAAAGCTCATGTTTTGCTCGGTGCAACATCGCCGAATTTCACACATGCATAACCTCACAATCCAAGCCGGTTCGCAAAGGCAGACAGAACGTACTTTTCTGACGATACCTTAGGGAATATTTTCTTATTAAGAATCCAGCGTAGCTGACCGACATCCTCGAAAGGAATGGTTAAGATTGAGTGCTTGATGTCAGTTTTGGCGTACACCTCGCTTGTGTTGCAAGGGGAGGTATTCAATCACTGATATTTAAATTGGGGGCTGAGAGATCGTCTATTGAGTGAACTCTCAAGGCTCAGTTGTGAAGCAAAAGTGTGAGCAGTGATGGATCAGGCTTGGGCTGCGACATGTGCATGAGACCCCCTGCAGAGAACTGAGTTAACCACACCTGTGCCATCGCTCACCCACTTAGACATGACCGACGCTATCGCCGGTGTCCGAAGTGTTGCCAAAGCGCGGATAACTTCATCAGTAATTGCTTAGGGCTCAGCTTACAGCAGTTCTGATGGAGTTGCTGCGAGAGAGAAGGTCGAGCATATTGTTGGCGGCACTTCGCATGGTGGTCCTCGAGCTGGCTCCTAACAAACGACGGTGGACTTCGATGAAATGGACTAACTACCATGCGACTGTCCAGTGATAGAGGACTTTCTTGAGAATGCTTCCTGCCAAGGGACAGTATATTGATTTGCTTCCACCCACATTCTCCATACGTTTTCGAATTACCACGGTAAATGACAATGTCTCCGAAAACCAAAAAGCTAAAGTTCAGTTCATAAAAAGTAATCTTACTTTTTGTGGCTTGAACGTCTATATAAAGCTAGGGGGTTTAATCGCGTACACGCATAATAAATGTAACCAAAATGACTGTGAATACCATGAGTAGGGAAAATGCATTATTGCATTGGATTTGTATAGTAATTTCAGTATGGTTGCACAGGGTGTAAACTTAACACGGGTAATTTATTTGTTTATAACTTTTTGCTACGGTAGAAAACATTCTCGACGAAAGTATGATAGAAGTTCACAGGAAAACACTACTGGCTTCTAAACCTTTGATCGTGCATCAAATTGAACCAGAATTCTCAAATGGATACTAAAATGGTCGTAGCTGAAGTGCAAGAAAGATTGCTTGCGTAAGCGTTAGGAACCCTGCCTGGCTACTGACGTCGATAACACAAAGAAACCCGTTCATTTTACACCCCGTTGATCTCTATAGGATAATTTGCTCCTTAAACTAAGATTTGCTTGCCTACGGCGGTGTCCGCATGGGGCTTGGACGAGGATACGATCTCTTGTTAGCCGCAGGCTTTTGCCAGACTTCCTTCATAGTCTCCGTGGGATTAGTTATTGTTCTCGAATCGAGGCGTCTATCTTCGAGAATTTTTCTGCCGTTGCTTATCATCATCGACGTTCGTTTAATCGTAGTAATGGCTCTTATTATGTTACCTGTTATTGTGTTTGTGTAGTCCCATCTTCACGTGTACCTTTATTACATCGTTATTGTATTTAGTATCGATCCGTTCACTCCTTTGAAACATTTAGTATTTGAACGAACTGCAATAACTGGAATTTCTTTATATATAGTTGTTTGCTCTCTTAATCATTCTCGCAAGCTGTATCAATAAGTGCTAGTAACTCTTATTACATTTGACTTCTTGGTTTGGGGCCATAGTGGCGATCAGTACAAGGACTACCAATACCTCGTTTACAATGTCAGTAGTCTGGACATTATTTTCTCAACTACTTTCCGACATCTTTTAAAAGTGTTGATGAGTAGTCCAGCAGTACCATTTGTACTCAACACACATGGACTCATCAGTGAAATGTGCTCAATAAAATTCAAATAAGAAGTAAGAATATTACACGATGACTACCTAGTTGATGAGCTGCTCCGGTGTTTGAGAAATAAAAGATTAAAAATGTCCATGGCTGGTTCACTTTGAGATATTTTCCCCAGCAAAATTCAAGTCATAGTAAAGTAATGGGTGATTTTCTGGTTGGCTGAATGAACTCATCATTTAATATGGGTAACTATTTGCCAATTGCAGACTTCTTTATTTTCTTCACATCGCGATCCCAGTATGAAATACTATGAATGTGCTTGAAATTACTGTCGTATCTAAGAAGGTATTTGATAGCAAGCAATACTTTGAATTTGTTGTGAATATTGCAGATTATGCCATCAGTGCTCTACCTATGGCTGTGGCTGGACAGTCGAGTGACGCAGAAGGGCACATCATTGCCATTTTAATTCAGATGAATCAGATACGTGCGTAATAGAAAAGTCAGAGACGCGTAATAGAAAAGTCAGAGGGGCGTAATAGAAAAGTCAAAGGTGCCTAATAAAAGGTTATAGAAAAGTCAGAGGTATGTAGTAGAAAAATTAGAGGTGCGTAATAGAATAGTCATAGGAGCGTAACATAAAAGTTAAAGAAAAGTCCAAGTTGGGTAATAGAAAAGTTCTCAAAAAGTCAGAGGTGCGTAATAGAAAAATTACAGGTGTGATGTCCACATCATTTGATGTGGTCGCAGCTCACTCCCCAATAAATGACACCAAGTAGCTTTCCATGAGCGACCGCCCACGCTCTCGCGCACAGCATTACAACACTGATGCATCATTTGCTTTGTTGTTAGTAGAATCTTTGATTTTTTTACAAGATTTATTTATTTAGTTCCGGATTTAAATATGTATACCGAATAACCTTTAATTTCCGGGCATCTTTCGTTCGTCGGAGGAAAAAATTATAGACTTATGAAAGTTTTCAGTTAATCATATGCCGTTGAAAGCTTTTACATCAAGAACGAGTCTCTGAGCCAATTTGGATTGTGGGTTTTCAAGTTATTATGTAATTCGAAATGTACAGTACGTGTAAAGTATCGGACAATAGCGTCAAGTATTAGGTACGGAGCAAGGACTTTGCACAGGAGGTATCAGTCTATGAATTCAAATCCCGTCAAGTTCAAAGCAAAAACTGAAGACGCCTCCAGATATTTTTTGGTGCTGAGTCGAACTGGGCGTAGAAGAGGTAAGAGGGTGGAGGGAGTATCAGGACTCCTTTTTCTGAACGAGTTTTCCTATAATTATTTAAGGTTAACTCACTGATTTAAACAGAAGAAGACCGCAGAGTATCCCATACTAGGTTGAGCTATGGTTCTGGATAACAAAGTCATGAAAGACAACTTAAACCACAGAAGACGTTTAGGTTTTCATGTTAAATTTTTCATTTGTATATGTAGTACAACTACAACGTTGGCTGCTACAACTTCAGGTGATGTATGCTGTTGGTGTTGACTTTTAAACGGGTACAAATGTGCTCAATTGTTACGAACTGTACTTTTTGTTTTCCGTAGGTAGCAGCTGGATTAAGAAATACTGAAGTTTGCACTCAAAATTTTTACCTTACGATAGTAATTTTGTCGAAAAAAGTATGTACATGCCAATTTTATAAATGAATCTTGCTAAAAAATGAGCTCTTTTGCGACAAAATCTGTTTAAGAAAAGTGACGCTTTAAATATTATGCCCATACTTAATGGATATCATTTCATCACTTATCTTAAGTTCACTTGATACTAATCCATTACTTATCTCATACTCACTTGCTATTAATCCATTACTTATCTCACGCTCACTTGATATTAGTTTATCATTTATCTCACACTTAATTTATATTAATTCATCATTTATCTCACACTCACTTGATAATAATTCATTACTACACTGACGCTCAACCGCTCATCAAGTCTTTGTCTACTCAAGCTAAGAGGTTGGTAATTCATTACTTGACTTACCTGAAGTCGCTGCCATGACGTTCGCTAGGTCATACATATAAAGAATCGTAGCTCAGCTTCCCTGGTGGACTTGACACTTGCACATATCAGCAGACATCAAGTTGTGACGTTTAAAAACAAATTAGGACAATCCAAGCCTTTATTGATGCTAAGGGGGTTCATTGCAGACACTGTTCATAATTTTCATGAATATTTACCTACTGTGCAATATAATAGAAGATGTATTGAGAAAATTTAAGTGCACAGTAACTTCTCGGACATTTATGTTGTAAAGGATAATTTAGTGTCCTGCAAATCCACAGAAGAGCCTCTCAAAATCAGTAGGACTTTACTTTTGGCAGGAGTCTGTTGTGGGTCTTACTTACGAGAATAAAATGTGTTTATTTGTTCTTTTTAATTTAAAGAAGGTAGATGACGCATGAGTAACTTCCCACTCGATTGTCCCACATATTTATTTGTGTATATTATGAAACACCGAAAGCAACTTCACTTTAACGAGATTGTTATTTGGTTATAATCGCTTTAATATATCTATTTTCGATGTGTGAATGGATAACTTTTCTTATGTACCTTCAGATTTAATATTTTCCTCTCTTTGTTAATACATACATCATTATATTTTATTAAATTTCAACCTCCTAGCACCACTTATATATTAAAATTGACACACTCAGAGAAATGCCGCACAAATTTAGGGCCTTTGTACCACAAAAGTAGGTTGAAAAATTAGGAAAACTAGAGTTGCTTGAAAGACTCAAGACTTTAGTTAACGATTGCGTGGAAGAATTTTAATACCATTACCAGTACTTGTATACAGGAACTGCAGAGTCAAAGTACTAATGGGTTTGTAGAGAAGTAAAAGAAAATCTTAGATATTAATCCAAAACTTTCGATTCAGAATATGTTTAGGCCACAGTCATTATCAGTAATGAAGGTGTATGTACATGTACGCATAACAAGGTATTTTTCTACAGCCCTTACATTTGATTGCCACGGAGTAAATAAATAGTCTGTAAGTAGTGAAATTGGTGAAAGGACCCGTTTGAATTAGTTCCCTGTTGGAATAACTTACGTCTTTTTGGGACCAGAGGCGTCTTTCTCTCCGAGATGGCGTTCTGATTTACTTAAATTTGTCAGGACTTTTTGGCTCTGATTGATCGCTTAGCGGTTCGCGTGCAGCAGATAACGAAACTTTTGACAGACTTCGCTTCTTTGCTCACGTTCGTTTCGTGTGCTGCGTACCTCCCTCCAGAAAAAAAATCCTCCAAAGAACCACTCGTCTTAGACAGCCATCAAGCGAAAACGCGTGCAAAATATGAAGGGCTACAGCGCCTTGGTCAGGTTCGTGTAATTTCGACGCGGAATGTCTTCATAAAGTCTGGCGCTTTTTGTTTACTCGAAGCCAATGAGGAGTTCGGTCGCTTTGATTCTGGGTTGCGTCGAGCATTGCATTAAGCTTGGGCTTCGTTAAGATCACTTAAGAGAGAATGGATGCCGCGCCTGCGGTCACGTGTGGCCGCTAATACCCTGAAACCAATGCTAATTATCACATCACATCTCGCCATTCTAGCCGTAACTCAGAATTCATTAGTCGGGATTACAGGGTAGCGACGGTCATCGAGGTGTGCTATTTCACACTGTATCTGATCAAATTAGGGTCTCACTTCCATGAAGGAGCAATAGACATAAGTAAGCATTGAGATGAAGTCATCATTTGCAGCAGTTACCTGACGAGGTTATGGTCACTAAGAGGCAAATTTACGGACGGGCCTGCAGGCTCAGTGTACGAGAGGCGCAAAATCGACGGCTTTTGACATCGTCAGCAGCGCAGGAAAGTGGAGCCTTCAGAGAACTTTGAGGTGATGCGAATAGATAAAGCGTGCATTGCAGTAAAGATGATGAGTGTCAATGGCTCCGAGACGCGTCTAACTGTCCCTAAACAAGGGCTATAAAACGCTCTAAAGACTCCTAAAGTCATCCAGAAGGTGTGTGAAATGTGCGAGCCCCGTCAAACCTCTTCCTTTGTAATACGACCAAAACCAGGAACCTTTTGTGGGGTCAGGTAGGGAATAATGGAATGATTAGCTAGTTTAAAGAGATAGAGCTTCGAGTGGAAGGATGTACTAAATACATGGGTTGATTCAAAATATTACAACATTTTGGGCGTTCAGTGTAACATGAAGCTTTAAAATTACACAGCTAGAGCATAAAGTAATAACTCACTTTTTTTTTATTTTTCTATTCATACAATATTACAGACATGTCGAAGCATTTCAAGACGACTTGATGTAGTATGTTTATAATCTTTGTTTCAGAGCATTAAAAGGCACCAACGGGATTCAAACAAGTAATATCTTAAGGAACAAAAAAGTGGGATTTCCTTTCATTGTTTTAATATAATGTGTACTCATACTGTATTGAGTGTTCTCTTGAACAACATTGAAGTGTAGCCTTAGGATTCAATGCATAATATTGACGATAGCCTGCTTTTGATGATTTGATGCTCCCTTAACTCAACAAATAAAGACTCCAAAACAAAGTGAGGTTTTTCTGGAGATTGCTTCACACTTTACTTTCTTATTGCAAACACTTTGTCTTATTTTGCTACAGATTAATGCTGACTTTCTTTCGAAAAATTTCTTAAGCCGGTAAATTGAACATATAATATTTTCTGAGAAATAGTTAGATGAATGGTCTTAGAGTATTATTTTTTAGACTTAGTATTTAGTAGAACCTAATATGAAGAGCTTCTTCATTTGTATTGAAGAATTTGTATTTGTTTCATTGAATTGCTGATTTTAGTCATTGCTAGGAAATGTATTTTGGAGTTGCAAAAAATGTCAGGTTTGCTTACGCTTTACAGGTGAGCTTTCAGAGTATTAAAGATTATGAAACGAAATTTATTTATGCGATACAAACGCAGCATGGAAAAACATTTTCAGTGGTTCAAGGGTCCTTTTAACTTTTAAAGTGAATTTTCATTCATGGCGATGATACTATCATTCCAAAAAAGGAAGTTCAATCAGGGATCAGTTATTTTTTATTCATAAATGAATACACATCGATGCACTCAGAATCTGAATTTACCAAAGTTATTCCACTGGTACTTGAAAAAGATGAGTTAGGCCTTCATTTAGTTTGGCAAACAAGCGCATATGCAATGTTGAGATACACTGCAAAATTGGGGTTTACTGAAGGACTTGTACATTCGAGATCCAAATTTTAACTGAGAGATTTTTACAGAGCAGCTTGGATTTGCATAAAAATGTTAGGGACTTGTTTGAACTACTTTTTAGGACCTGAGTTCCGCACAGAATGAGTCTAGTGATAATAATTAAAGTCAGATGATGATCGTTATAAATGATATTCGCAAAGGTCGGGTGATATTCGTTCCAAAATGATACTACATTATGATATTTGCTTTAGAATGATATTTGCGTAAAAGTTAGAAGATATTCGATCGAAAATGAAATTCCGCAATGAAATTCACGAGGAAGTTGAAAGATATTGGTCCATAAATGATGTTCCAAAATGATATTTGCGAGGAAAGTTTAATTATATTTGTTTCAAAATGATGTATCAGTATAATATTTGCAAAAAATGACAGATGATTTTCGTTTCCAATATGACATAGAAACTAGCTAAAGTTGTTGATCGATTGTGTGAATAACTCGTTCAGAAACCTTGTAAAAATATACCAATATTTTCTGTTCGTTTTTCATTCTTTTTATCTCTCGAGGTTAAGTGTGTGGTAGTGTGCTTGCGATCTCTAACCTGTGTTTCATTTTAAAACGAATATCATCTGAATTCCAGAGTGAAAATCATTTGTGGAATAATTTTGAAATAAATATCATCGAAATTTCCTCGTGAATATCATTTTGTTAAATTATATTGAAACTAATATCAACCAAATTTCAGCGTGAATATCATTTTGTTGAAATATTTTAAAACAAATATCATCTGAATTCAATCGTGAGCATCATTTAGTTGAATTATTTAGAAACAAATATCATCTGAATTTCCTGGTGATCATTTTGTCTGAAATTATTCTGAACAGAACTCAAGTCACAAAAAGCAGTTAAACAATCGCTAAAAATTCTATGCAAATTTCAGTTTAGTGAGTTCGTTCATGTTAGTCGGTAAATTTTGTTTTGCAGGCATCTGGCCTGTTGAAGTACGAAGACGTGAAACTGTACGTGTATTTGGTGAAATGATGCTGTTCAATATCAGCATATTTTCAATTTGTTCTACTTCATTTGTTAAGTTCAATGATTTGCATGTTTCTGACGAGTTCAGAATGTTTGATTCATTTGAAATGTTAACATTTCAACAGTTTTTGCTGAGTTCTTCATCAGTGGAGTCAAGAAATACGGCATCCACTGAACAAAATATTTTTGCTTTGCTCTAGAAGTTTATAATATTTTTTTTAAGTATACTCAATAATTATTGAACATTTCCTATTGACAACTCGAGTAGATAAATCTATTTTTTTGTACAATTTTTACTTTCAGTTTACTACGATAAGAAAATTCCACGTGAACACCGTGAATATGTAAATATATACGCCATTAAATCTCCAGTGTCATGCCAAAGAAATAATGTCTTTCAACATTGCGCTCTAACATTGGACAGAACATAACAGTCAAACAATCGAAAGTCCCCTGGTGAGATGTTATAAACTTTATTAACGTATCAGTTACATTCAAATATTTTTTCGACACATTGAACGTAGACAGGTCTAAGGCTCTTTTGTGTTGTAAATGCCCAGCCAGAAAATTTAAAAATTTTAATAAATGTTCAGTTTTTGCCTGCTATTACCTATGAATAAATGTTTCGGTCTATGTATGAGTTGAAGTCACATCTAATTGAATATGTTTGGAACATAATATTTCATTAACTCGTAAAAAACATTTAGAATTATCTTGTTACCTGTCTATTAGATGATTGAGAAACAAGAGAAAGGACCATCCCAAACTGTAGTTAATTTGTACTTTGCGTTTCAACAGCTGTAGTGGTTTAATCTCAAGAGCATTTCTATAAAGTGTCTTGATTCATCGCAGATTCACGTGTAGCTTAACAGCCAAGGATGGAAAAGACACTCAGTGGGAAACCAGGAAATCAGTGTAAGATTTTCCGGGCACTGAGGAAAATCAGTTCAGTAAGTTTACACATTCTCGAAACTCACCGAGTTCAAAGCAGTATGTTGAATTCATGTAAAGGTAAAATATGTCACCAGATTTAATATTATGGCTCACTGAATAAATATGTAAGGCCGCATAAAATTTCTTCTCGAGGTACGAGATATTGTGCAATGAATGTCAGCCTCTGTACAATATTTGTTGTACATCATTTGAGAGCTGACTGTGAACTAGCTTACGTCTTGTTTTAAATACATAGAAACTAAAACTTTGAAGATTTTTAATTTGTTAACTCAAATATATGATGCCCATGTCTAAATAGTTTGTTTTAAATGTTAACTTGTAATAGAAGTCACACTGTTAGCTCTGACAGCGCATTATTGGACCGTCCTTGCGGATGCATTGGTGCGCTGCACTCTCCGTCTCGCTGTTGCATGTCGCCTTCAAACAATGGACAAAAGGTTGCCAATTTAACTTTAGCTTAATCTTGTTGGCTGTCCCTGTAGTAACAAACTCGAATCCCTCTCTAATCTCAAGCAGCCATGACAGCAACAAACCCTCTCTGAACCTCATGGACCGTGTGAACACGTCACGTAAAGGCTCTTTTGGCTAGAACGGAAGAACCAGGTTTGGCCTTATTATCGTGACCATGATAACTCCATTAGCGAACGCTTGTTTGATATGAAAATGATTGTTGGATCTTCATTTCGTTGAGACAAGAGGAGCGAAATCCCTTTTTCTTGACCTAAGGATCTTCACCACTCAAGTAGAATCCTCTTTATACAAGTTTGAAAGCGCGGCAGCTGTCTGCAGTATTGAACCGCGCTTGGGATCACAGGATCGACATCACAGTCCTACGTTGTTGAATTGGCGGCAATTGCTGTTGATTATGGTGTCTTCTACGAAAATTTTCGGATATTGTAGGGAATTTATGTTGATTCTTCGTTGGAGTTAGACTTGGATGTTGTTATAGTCTACGTAAAATTCGAAGTGTAGATGAAAAAAATAGAAGATACTAATTACTGAATGGCTGGCTAGGCCCACATGTGCAAAGAAGGAAAATAACAATCAAAGGTCTGAAAAAATAAGAAGCGCTTAATTCAAAAAGTTAATGCTCTCATTGCGTTACGTTCAAGGATTCACACAATATTATTTGATTCCCTATATGTGATCATACATACCTAAAAATGTAACCGAATTTTTACAGTCAAAGATCAATAACTGTTTGATATAAAATCTTATCTTAGTTATTTCGAGACGTGCAAAGTTTTGAAGTCAAATGAAAAATTTGAGCAAACCCACTACTCACACAGTATATCTAAACTCATTGCTGATCTAAGTTGTTCACTCTGATCTAAGTTGTTCACTCTGATCTAAGTTGTTCACTCTGATCTAAGTTGTTCACTCTGATCCAAGTTTTTTACTCTGATGGAAGTTTTTACTCTGATCTAAGTTTTTTACTCTGATCTAAGTTTTTTACTCTGATCTAAGTTTTTTACTCTGATCTAAGTTTTTTACTCTGATCTAAGTTGTTCACTCTGATTTAAGTTTTTTCCTCTGATCTAAGTTGCTCACTCTCATTTAAGTTTTATCAAAATCGCCGTACAGTTCCCTGCAACGAAGAGGCTGCTTGCGCTGGCACCTCTGAACGTATAAGTCCAGGGAGAGTTGAAGAATAAAACTCAAGAATAAATGTAATTCATTAGCAGCGTGCTGGGGATGTAATTCCAAGAACACAAAAAACAAGATCTAATATTGTCTTGTGATGCACTTGGAGTAAACTTGATGTACCCAGAAGCAAATATATGTCATCGTTTGTGTACCTCAAAAAAAAAACTGGTCAGCATCTTACGAATGTTGAACTCGAAGGATGAGGACCTGCTCAACTGAAAATAATTAATTTAAAATCTAGCAGCTCTAAATAAACATCCACCGTGAGATGGCTTCAATCGAACCGTTTCCTCATTAATAAAAATAGTTCATTTGCAAGTTAATGAACACCAACTGATAATTTGATCAATTATTCGCTTATGCTAAATAACCAAAAGTAGAATGAGACGAACAGCATTCGATTTAATTGAATTACTGTTCGGTCAAATGCCCATGTCCTACAAAATTGGAAGGTTTCAAACTGTGAGTTTTGAAACAAACTTATTTTTAATCGGCGTTATTAAAAAATGTTGCATAATCTCTGGATCCTCGTGGAAAATATTTTAACGGTTGTTGTTGAAAAAAATCATTAATATTTTCTTTCTTTTACTTCAGTAAATGTAGCGTTCCATGACATCCCTTTGTTAGTAACACGATCATCACATGTTTATTACCTAATAATTAAAAACTCCGGGAATACTTCGAAGCTTTATTATTTAATTAAAACTCATGAAATCAGAATGTGTGCACCTCCAGTTTTGGAAATCCAACATAACTTCTTTTTTTCAAAGGAAGGTCGTATCAAAAAAGGAAGTTATGTTGTTGCTCCCTGCATTAAGAGTGGCAGTTAAAACTTAAGCGTGTACAGTCTGTTGAAGCATTTGATTTCGTTCATGTGAACACATAATTAAAATTACTTCCTCCTATACCCAGTACACGCCAGTACAAGCCAGTTCATAACAGTAGAATAGAATAGAATGAGGCTATAGGAACGAACCTTCTGGCCCATTCTTGGGTCGGATAATTACTTCGATAATTATTCGGTTGTTTACCCAAGTCCCATGACGTATTTCTAGCCGCGTCAACCATGTCGGCAGCGGGATTCGAACCCGGGTCTTCCCGCTTGCAAGCAGATTCGCTCACCAGTCGACCAAGCTGGTGATAGTCGACCAAGCTGGTGATATATCAGTACACACAATAGACACCAGTGCATATCAGTACAAACCAGTACACACCAGTACACACCAGTACACAACAGTACACACCAGTACACATCAGTACACACCAGTACACATCAATACAAACCAGTACACAACAGTACACATGGGACATGGGACTGCGACACTGGGACTTGCGACATGGGACTTGGGCGACATGACCACTGCGACATGGGACGTGGGTATCGACCCAAGAATGGGTCAAACGGCTCGTTCCTATTGTTTCATTTTATTCAACACGACAGTACACAACAGTACACACCAGTACACACTAGTACATGCCAACACACACCTATACAAGCCAGTATACATCTAGTCCGGCATACACATTTCCTGGCTAGGTAAACTGCAGTTCCAGAAGCTGCAATTATTCCAATTATGCATGCATATTCTTCCCATTGACATTCACAAAAACTCTTGTTAGATTAAAGTTAAAAAACCAATAAAATAGAACACGGCAGTTGGGAAATGGTATCCGGTGCATGCAAGAGAGTGAGAGTTGTGCTCCAGTTGCAAGAAGCACGAGTATGATACTATCTATGTTCCAAGCCTGGTGTGTCAGAAGGCGAGCTGGTTTTTACATCCATTACCATAACGCGGCTGCACAAGCTACTACTACCAGTATGAAAGTACAGGTCCCGGCTTCCTTCAAACATTCTGTCTGATCGCGAGAGATAGCACACAAGCGAATGTTCTATAACGTCCCATGCAAAGAAGGCTTATCCAGGATCCGAAGTGTTTTCGGAATGGTCGAGCTTTTTTTGAAGCCGGTTTTGGATCCGTGGAAAAATCGTAGTTCTTAATCATATGCAAGTGCGACCGATATCGTTTTTATCCTTGTCCATCCTTATTTATGGCTATATGTTTTTGTCTTTTTGTGAGAGTTGTTTTAGAGCTGCTTTGCATACTGGGTGCAGTCTCAGGATGTAAATTAAAGCAACGGTAAAAAGCTGTGGAACGCATTTCGTTCTGTGTATTGCTAAGTTAATACGTACATACAATGCTATAGAACTATTATAAAGATTTCGATCTCCATTGCACTAAAATTGATAAAATTCTTGTTAGAATTTATAGAATCGAATTTAAACATTAGAGTGTCAAATTCTATACAATATGATGGTCGAATAACTCCACATGTTCTTCTATACTGTAATACACATTATATCTATTGCGTGAATTTTTGCCACTAATTTTTTAGCTTATAAATAATTGGGATGAATTTACGTTAATGATAAACGCTTTACGTGTTACTGCTTGACAATGGCTAAATATTCTTGGAACGTTTATTTCAATTTATCTCATTACAGTATATAAACTCGGAAGTATGTGAATGCGTGTGTATGTATTTATACAGTAACATGATTACCTTCTGCATGTCCACAGATCTCACGTCCCACAGTAAGAACATCATCACCTGCACGTCCACAGATCTCACGTCCCACGGTAAAAACATCATCACCTGCACGTCCACAGATCTCACGACCCACGGTAAAAACATCATCACCTGCACGTCCACAGATCTCACAGTCCATGATAAGAACATCATCACCTGCACGTCCACAGATCTCACGTCCCATGATAAGAACATCATCACCTGCTCGTCCACAGATCGCACAGTCCATGATAAGAACATCATCACCTGCACGTCCACAGATCTCACGGCCCATGATAAGAACATCATCACCTGCACGTCCACAGATCTCACGTCCCACGGTAAGAACATCATCACCTGCACGTCATCGTCAGCAAGAAGAGATATTATGGCTGTGTCCAGCGGCGGGCCCCATAATTCTTGGCATCGTCGAGCTATAATCGAGTTGAGGATTTCGATTTTAAGGCACGGTGCTGTCATGGACGCGCTAGATTGTCTTTTTATGCAATTACGTCGGAGATCGCAGGAGCACAGCAGCAACCCTCTGCTGTGTGCCCAGTGTGGACACTACTGGACCATCTCTTTATCATCATGGGGAATTTAATGCGTGAGGAATTTACCTTTAACACCATAAAAATAAGGTTACTCTTTGACAAAGCAGAATATTGAGTAAATTATCACTGATATAAGACATTCAATTCACCATGCATTCAGGATATATGACTAAAATTATTTATTTCTAATGCACTTCAAAAAAGACAGAGGTCTTATAAGGTTAAGTTGTACGAAGTATACAGAACGTATTTAGGCCCTTCGATGCATAATAAGGGTAAATAGCTCAGATGGAGTTTTTTAAGGTCGATGAAACTGAATATTTACATAGGTATTGATAGTTGAATTGCCTTCATACGACCTAGCAATTATAAATATTCTCAGTAAATTTGATTGAAATATCTATACATATAATCGAATATGTATCTCCACCTCTCTGTATCTATGTGTGTCCGTCCCATTACTTCCAATCTATTCCTGAAGAAAAATTATTGAACTGAAATCAGAACGGGTGTGCATGTATTACAGGTATTGTATTACGGATACCAAAGGCACCGGATCACTATAAAACACGCCATTTGTTCCATTATTAACTTTCTTCTCTTACACGGCAATGATATCGTTAGTTAAGATAAAAAATGAAAGTTCTGTATCAATTCAAGAAAAATATTCTGATTCTCATGGTACCAAGGGCAAAACTGAAAAATGTATTTATTTCATAGATCCTTAATTTCCTTACTTTTGAATCGAAGAATTTCATCGGGTACTATCTGGGCCACGTTATCGTTAAATAAGATGCACAACGGAAGTCTTGTATATATTAATGAAACGTATTCATTTAAAACACAATAATTCGTAGTAAATCTTCAATGCATTTATCTTTATAATAATTTCAAATTAGTCAAATCTAAATCGTAGAATTTTCACGGGAACTGGCTAGTCACTAATATCTATTCAAAACATTACATGTAATTAGCCTGTAAAATTACGGACAGGAAATGCCTATCTTAACTGCACATTGCGTGTGCTTGCTTTACTCCTGTTACGAGTACACACATTAAAAAGTGACAATTTGTCATTTCTTTCGTATGTGAGGCGATGTGAGGTGGACGACAGGTTTTGAGGCAGGGAAGACGGAGCGGCCTGGTCTCCAGTGTCCACTCTCGTCGCAATCTCTTGCAATTTTTCGTCCATTCGGGCAGCGTAGCGGTCATCAGGACGCTGTTCCCAGGGGATGACATCCCTCAGCTGTGTTCCCTCGGTGGGTTCCTGCTGGTGTTGCTGCACAGCAGGTGCTGCACAGCAGGTGCTGTACAGTAGGTGCTGCGTAGCAGGTGCTGCTCAGCAGGTGCTGCACAGCAGGTGCTGCACAGCAGTGTAACACAGCAGGTGCTGCACAGCAGTGTAACACAGCAGGTGGTGCACAGCAGGTGCTGTGCAGCAGTGTAACACAGCTCAAGTTCATGCGGCAAAATCCGAGCATAAAAGAAAAATCTTGAATTTGTTCTCATAACGAAGATAAAAGTCGCCGTTTATTGTTATTTACTGAATGAGAAAAAACAGCGAGTTTCCCTGAAGGACGATAACTCACATCAACTTTCTCAATTTTTCATCAACTTGTGATGAAAAATTAGAACAAACACTCGTATTTTTTGGTTGACATTTATTGCACATGTGACCCGTCTGTTTTCATAATATTGTGTCAATACAAAAAATCTGTCAAAAATATTGAATGATTTCCTGATAAATACGTGAACACCAAAAATGACACAATCTTAAACTTGTACTCTCAATCCAAAATAAAAAAGGTCTTTTAAAGAGTTTAATTTTTTAATTCTAATTTGAAATAGATAACTCACTTAACTGATTTTTTAAATTTGAAATAAACGTATGATGCTAGAGCTCAACATTCGAGTTTTACATTAGATGAATCCTGGAAAGCGTGTATTGTTCTAATTTTTTCAATAATAAATGAGGAAATTATCAAGTTCTGAGTAAACGGTGATCATTGAAATCCATAAATTTTCGTACATTCTAAGGGTTTTCCTCCGAGATTAATTTTTTACACAGTATTCTTTTGGATTTATTTCCTACAAAATCTTATCATCAAAGAATTGATACTATGATATATCAATAATCCTAACTTTTCAATTTATATTAGTTACAGTAATTCCATAAATACAAGTGCATAACCATTCAAATATTCGGTATGGTTTGTAAAAACTAATTAAACATGCATAAAATGAAATTATTACTAAGCTATTTCATCTTGGTGAAACTATTTAATATTTGCTTCTATTGACTCCTCTCGGTTGCAATTTGGCAGCAATTTATGAAAGCTTTACTATGAATTTCGGTTTCAGGAGAACACGCAAAATTATGAAATATTTTTCTCTCGTCCAGTTACTTTAGGATCATTTCTCCTTTTGTTTCTGACGGAATGAATTTTGAAGGACGAAATTGTAGCGGAGAAGCTCACGTTTAGAGGCTTCCAGATTTTTATCCAAGTTCCTTCTCCTTCCGCAGATCAGCTGGTCCGTGATTCAAAGAAACACTTTAAATGAGGAGAAGATACTGTTAAAGTGTCACAAAATAAAAGAATAAAAATTCCCCCGCGAAATTTTCCATTGTCCGCCGATCTTAAGAGCTAATGACGCAAAATTGATAGTTCTGTCGTGCTCGGTAGTGTTTAAAATTGTGCGTTTCTTTAAGTAAAAAATGAGAGTCTGCCTACAAAATTTATAGACCAGAGTTATCGGTCCGAGCATCTCATTGAAGAGCAGAGTTGTACCGTGACTGAATGCACTTGCTGCCGCCCATCTCTTCATCTCAGCCCTCTAATAACATTGTGAGGCTAGCATGGTCTAGGCACTCACGAGGGCTGCGTGATCTAGGGCCTCTAGGCACTCAAACACCCTCGTGAGGGCTGCGTGGTCTAAGGCCTTTAGGCACTCAAACACCCTCGTGAGGCCTGCGTGGTCTAGGCACTCCATCCATCCTACGTGTCACAGGCATCCTACGTGTTACAGACATCCTACGTGTCACAGCCATCCTACGTGTTACAGACATCCTACGTGTCACAGCCATCCTACGTGTTACAGACATCCTACGTGTCACAGACATCCTACGTGTCACAGCCATCCTACGTGTCACAGCCATCCTACGTGTCACAGCCATCCTACGTGTCACAGCCATCCTACGTGTCACAGCCATCCTACATGTCACAGCCATTCTTCGTGTTACAGCCATCTTACGTGTCAAGCAATAACTTTGAGATGATCATGAGAATCACATCTTAAAAGTGCTGCGTTCTTGGTAGAATAATGCGTTTAATTATTATCACAGTTAATATTGAAATGAATAATTCATTGTTATAATTAGTGAGGTTTTTCATAGTTTGTTATCTGATGCTTATCAAAAATTAAATTAATTTTAATGATGAAATTCAAGTTATTGGAATTGAAAATATCCAAACGAACATTAAACTAAAAAAATCATTGGAAATGACCTCACGAGGATGTACGTAGTTTAGATAACATATACCTCTTTGATCCTCACCTACAACTGTGCACCATAACTTCAATGCCTCATCCTCATCATCTTCAGTGCACTTCAGTACCTCATCCTCATCATCTTCAGAGCACTTCAGTGCCTCATCCTCATCATCTTCAGTGCACTTCAGTGTCTCATCCTCATCATCTTCAGTGCACTTCAGTGCCTCATCCTCATCATCTTCAGTGCACTTCAGTGCCTCATCCTCATCATCTTCAGTGCACTTCAGTGCCTCATCCTCATCATCTTCAGTGCACTTCAGTGCCTCATCCTCATCATCTTCAGTGCACTTCAGTGCCTCATCCTCATCATCTTCAGAGCACTTCAGTGCCTCATCCTCATCATCTTCAGTGCACTTCAGTACCTCATCCTCATCATCTTCAGAGCACTTCAGTGTCTCATCCTCATCATCTTCAGTGCACTTCAGTGCCTCATCCTCATCATCTTCAGTGCACTTCAGTGTCTCATCCTCATCATCTTCAGTGCACTTCAGTGCCTCATCCTCATCATCTTCAGTGCACTTCAGTGCCTCATCCTCATCATCTTCAGTGCACTTCAGTGCCTCATCCTCATCATCTTCAGTGCACTTCAGTCCCTCATCCTCATCATCTTCAGTGCACTTCAGTGCCTCATCCTCATCATCTTCAGTGCACTTCAGTGCCTCATCCTCATCATCTTCAGTGCACTTCAGTGCCTCATCCTCATCATCTTGAGTGCACTTCAGCACCTCATCCTCATCAGCTTCAGTGCACTTCAGTGCCTCATCCTCATCATCTTCAGTGCACTTCAGTGCCTCATCCTCATCATCTTCAGTGCACTTCAGTGCCTCATCCCATGATGAACACATGGAAGAATGTGTCTTTTGGTCTAATAAATCATTTCAACTAGAAATATGTGGCTGCCAACATTATTTTTGAATGAGAAGCCATAAACGTTTTTAAAATGTCATCATTGGCTCAAATTGTAGCTAGGAAGACATGGATTTAAATTTTGGCTAGCTCACAGTTTTCAAAATCTTGTTTTTATCATAAAATGTGTTCAGAAATTGAAGATTTCTAGATTAGCCACGATGTGCTTATGTTTGCTGAGGCAGAGTTGGAAAGAAATTTAAAAAATTTGCCCTGTAGTTCATGACAGGAGAATAAGACGTCGTTTTCGCTGGAGATACGTCAATATCGCCTGACTATCCATTATTAAATTACCATCAAAATGATCATACCTTCAAACACAGATCAAACAACAAAATGCAAAAGCAAAATGTGTGTGGGTGGGTTTTAATTCAATGAACAGTTTCTTCCCAATGCCTTTCTTGCTTTCTCAATTAAATATAAAATGAGGAAAACATCCACTCAGCTTTTTCGAGTATTTTGGTTTTCAAAGTTTACAAGTTGTGGTGAATCAAAAGTACAAAATATTTGAAACTTTGTTTGGCAGCTCACGTTTGAAAATTTTTGGAATTCCTCATGCAAATATGTAACGTTCAAAAAAATTACATGAGGAGACAACATTTTTACTTGAAAATCGCATACCACAGCGGGTCATTTTTTTTCTTAAGTGTGCAGGAACACTCAAAAGTGCCAAAAAGAACAAGAACTCATCATTGATGCATTTCCTTTTTCAATCAGTAATTTATTGATTGAATATCGCATTAAGGAAAAGTACTTCTTGTGTCTCTTTACTTTTGACGCGTACGAGTAGAGAAAGAACGAGCGAGCTCTCTGGGGCAGCAGAGCGATCATCTAAGGGACTGATCCATCACGTCGACTTGAAGATGAAAGACTGCAGCACGAGCTTCCGAGACCTACGTGCTTTTTTACTTTTCGAGCAGTTCCCAGAAAAACGGAGAAGAACCTCAAGATATGAAGTAACCTGCCTAGCCGCAGTTGTTATTGCCTTGCCTAGCTGTGGCTCGTTGTTTAGGCCATAGCCAGAATTCTTGTCTTATTTTTACAGCTAAAATGCCCTTAATAAATTCATATTTGCTGAATTCGTATGTGAAAAGAAAAGGTGCGTAAAATTGTGTCTATGTCTCTTGAGACCAAAGAAAGTAGAACTTGCTTTTTTCACAAGAAAGTGTTAAGAACGTTGTAAACTTTGTAAATAAAGTGTAAGGGAAATGAGGATTGTTTTTAGAAGGTAATGAAGGAGAAGTACACATTTTCGAGAAAATTTTATTGAAAATTAAATGGCATTAAATAGACTTGATTACGCTATTGTTGAGGATATTTGTTATTCATATCATACCTGGGTATTCAGGATGTAAGCGCCCAAAGTGGATTGCTTTTCTTCAAACTCATACTTACACTAACATTTTTTCCGCACTCATCAAGGTTATGCTTTAAAATCTATTTTTCTTATCCAAAAGGAAAACAACCAAATACGTAACTTGCAATTAAGCACTAGACTAGATAAAAATGAAATAAAGTAAATATAAAAGGAATAAAAATAAATCAGTATCATATAAAAGAGAAAGACAAGGCCAAGTTTGTTCAACCCTTACCCTCATCTTCAAAGGGCGTTGGTGATAAAGCTGATGGTCTGCTTAAAATTTCATCAAAGACTCTAAGTTCTGTCAACTCGAGAGAGCACTGCAAAAAAATTTCAACTGACATCCAGCTCGACGCTTTGCAAAGTCGACTTCTCTCGTATAACTTAGAGTGTCGTTTTAACACGCGGACATGAGTTGTTGAAATGCGCTCTGAGGTGTGTGATTTTAAACGCTTGAGGTAAAAACGAACCGCAGTGAATAAATGCATCTCAAAGAACAGGCAGTATACAAATTACTGTACAAAAATAGAAAATTATCACGGCAGCTGTGTACTCAAACGATGGTAATCCACGCGTGGCAGAACGTCACACGAGTTTGCCTGAGTGTTTGTCTCGTAGTATAAACCGCAAGATAAGTGGTTCTAGGGAACTAGACAGTTCTCGTGAAAGTTCCACGGTTTATGTTTGACTGATCTAAAATTATTATCAAGATGAATGCATTAAAGATTTGCGACAAATTATTGTGCTTTAAATGAACATTTTTCATTAATGTATGAAGAACTTCCATTGTGCATCATATCCACCAATAACATGGCCCAGATAGTAGCTTTTGAAATTCCTTGATTTAACAGTGATAAAATTCAGGATAAATTAAATAAAATACATTTTCAGCTGTACCCGTGGTATTATCAGAATTTGAATATCTTTCTTGAATGTATGCAGAACTTCCATTTTCTATTTCATCTACCGATAACATGGCCGCGTAATAGAAGAAAGCTAATAACAGAAAAAAATCGAGTATTTTATAGTGATCCGGCGCCTTTGGTATCCACAGTACAATGCTTGTAATACATCTACATATACCCGTTCTGATTTCACTTCAATAATTTTTCTTCAGTAATAGATAGGAAGTAATGGGACGGACACACACAGATACAGAGAGATGGAGATACATATTCGATTAAATATGCAGATGATAATCCCGATGTCTCACAGTCCAGATGTTTTTCTTCAGTTAGACTCATTTTTTATATAAACATCCTGAAGATACACACTGAGAAGATCGCTTTTCTTTGTGCGATGAGGGAAGCGAACGGTGAATTTTCATGAGGCGCTTTGGGGTCCTTCAAGAGAGTCCTCAGGTATACTGCATGCTCTACTACAACTGAAGAAAGGGAGTGCAAGGTCACATGGTGTACTTTTGTTTTTCACTCATATATTTCAATACCTTTTGGACGGGAGCTTGCTTCCTAAATTTAATATCAACTGCCCTAGAAACTTTCCTGAAAATATATCATACGCATGATTTTCTTTTACCGTAACGATTGCATTAACGTTGGTATTGAGCAGCTGCATTTTCTAGGTGGAGTAGTCTCACCATAGGTGCGGCAGCTATATAAGTACATGGAATACGCCGTCCTGAATAGAGTCATGGCACGACCATTAATATCCTTTTGGCAAAGCTTGGGCTGTGTATCGCAGCTGTTAAGTGTAATTCTCACAAGTTATCGGAGTCTATTTAAAAGGCGTTAATCTGTTAGTATGATATAGTGCAATCGTCGCCCTCCTGAACGTGATAAATCGAGCCGGGGCTGCAAGACTGCTCGATTACATGCTCGGCCACCTCTCGGGTCGCTAACAGCCCCAATTTGCTCGAAGACCTGTAATTGCTACCAATATGCTGGCGCTAAATTACACCATTTGCGCCGATATATGAGCCATAATGATGTGTTGCAAAAGAAAGCTTATATGGCTCTATATCTTGGGTGATACGCGACGGCGCTGTCGAGGTCGAGCCACTGAGACCACTCGCCCGATATCTTCATCAAGTGTATCTGTAGAGGAGGTCTCCCTAATATACTTTTCCATTTCTGGGCTATCATTTACCCCAAAGATAGAATCTTTATTGGAAGATGAAACGTCGTTGGAACACAACACTCGTGCTTCGAAGCGGCCGCGATCGTCAATATTTCCTTGATGTTGCCGAAACCGCGCAACCCACAGACCTGCAACTCGCTCTTAACCAAAAACGCACAGTTTAGCGTCAAACCCGTAATGACTTCTGTACATCTAATAAACATACTTCCTTCCGCATAAATATGGTTCGTAGGAAACCTTTGTATTTTAAGATAATGATCAAATGTCAGTGATTTTAATAAGTAATTTAATGTTTTTTTCAGTTCAAGTACCTACAGATTAATAGGCTGACAAAGTGCGTGTGTCGTTCTTGTTATTTCGAATTTTTTAACTTTGACCTGTAATTTGATTCTATAAATCATCTTATCTTACCAAAGCGTGGCATTTTAATTCTTGAAAATGGGCATCGTTTCAAGGATTTTAGTCATAAGTTTATTGCTAGAAACAACGTTATCTCTTAATAGAGCATTTAAACATAAATTATTTACGACTACAACATGAATGAAGTATTACACAATTTTTAAGCTGGAATTTTGGCAGAAATTGAATAGTACTTACATGTTTCATAAATTTTACAGAGTAATATTGATATTTTTGGGTTTAATTGAGGAACTTTGAACAGCTTCACAGAAAAATAAAGGAAACTACGATCCAAGAAAATACATGCGATTTGAGACATGAGAAAATTTGATAACGTCAGCGTGCTTACATTGAAAAAACAATAAAATAATGGGAATACATTAATTAAAACAAAAGAAGATCAATGCTCTCAAAGTTCATTAGCTATAACACATAATATTCTTTGACATTAGTTGCATGCAGCAGCCCATGTAGTGACCCAGTTCTGAAAAATCGTTGAAAACAAGAAAAAGTTTGATAACGAAGGCTAACAGATTTCACAATGTACTCGTGTGAGCTCATAGAAATTTTGACAGAATTACAGTCACAGCTTCAAATTTCAGATGTGCAGCAACGGAGTTGCTGTTGCGGCTTTTTCCTAGACTTCCGAAGTGTAGTGACGGAATGATAGCCACTACTTCAGACGTATAGTGACTTAATTACAAGCACATTTCAAGCTTTCAGTCTTGCAGTGATGTTAACTGTAGAGCAAGTGAATCTACAGTAATTTTAATTTGAAACAAACGAGGTCCGAAACATGTAATTTTGCAAAATAGAGTACATTGAAGGCTAAAATTATATTTCAATGTAGTAAAAAAACTCCTTATACTTCTTGGAGTGTGCAATACATGGAGATCCACTCGTCTGTTTTGCTTGATTCTGATTAGAGGTCGCTGCTCCTAGGATGATGAAATGATCGCTCCTAACAAATTATTCAAAGGGAGGGCGGATATTTTTTCCTAGCTTCCAGAACAGCAAGTATTCTAGCGCTGTCTCCGTGTAACAGGGTTTCTTAACTGGGGTGCATGAACTCCAAGGGGATGTCAAAATATATTTCAAGATGGTGGTGAGACGTTTCTGAAAGAATCAGAGTCGCAGTGGAAGAAACGGCAGCTCCTAAGCTCTGATCGTGTCTAGGCTCCCATTCAGGATCCAATCGTGTCTCGAAAAGTTGGTGGTTCGTGGAGACGTAAGGCATTCACAGGAGGATTGCGTTAGCTCACACGATCAAGACGTGTGGTAGACGCAAACACAATTATTTTACTGAAGTTAATGAATAATACGATGTGCATTTAACTTATAGCATCTCCGATGTTTTTTCTCGACACTGGATGCAGATAGAAACATGAAGTTTGTTCTAAAATACACGTGCACTTATTGTAAATGCGTGACGGAGACGGCAGCACTGTACGACACACAAAATTCTTTTAATAGAAGTTGCTACAAACAGTTACCCGATGGTGCATAGAATCGAGTATCTTATGGGTAGTAAAAATATTATCTTACGAGTCATACAAACACGATCCAAGGAAAACACGCATTTTTCAACTCGTTAAAACACTTATTTAAGATGTATTCATCAAATTCTTAACATGAAGTGCAACAACTGGACAATTCTAGATCTTTTGCCTCGGATTCTTACACATGTCATGAGCTACTTTGCTGGATACGTAATATTAAGGCAGCAGTGGTTGGGAAAGGTATTCACAAGTATCATAATATTCTGCAGAAAGAGGACACTTTACTCCCGAACAAGCTTTCTCTAAAAATATACAACAGAGAAGAAATATAACGAGATCAAAACTCGTAAATTCTTCTTTTCACTACACGTGCAGCTTCTCCCTGCAACTGTTGACAACTCCATAAATGTGCTTGTGTTAGTGACGGCTTATTGGCCATTGAGATCCAACTGCAGTGATCGATTCCTCATGAACGCAACACCAGACGTGAAGTCTTCTGACCATTTTTATTTCTTCACCGAGCGAGCATTAAATCACGTGGTCGTGATCAATTGTCCCATAAAAGATGACCGTAATTCATGTTCAGAGTTAAAGTGTTTCTCTACAAGTCCTCATGGCGTACATTGACTCCAGTTCCTACACTGAACTCAAAGGAATCATTCGTGCAAACAGGCATACATTTGCGAAGAAATAGCGGGTATAAAGTAATTCAGCATCTCCACATGTGTGTAAATATTCATTGATCGTCATGGTGTTTGTGAGTATTCCTGCATATACGATGCTTCAAAATTTCAGCTGCTAATTATCAATGGTTGTGAACAGTTATTTAAAAATTAGTGTTGGAGATCCTGATAATTATGCATATGTACTTTAGGCCAAGTGACATTCTGAAAGATAATTAGTATTGTGCAGAGTTATGACTTGAAATCTTAAAGAAGGGAGTTGGATGACGCATATCAAGATCAAAATAATTACAAGAGTTACATGCGTTTAGGTGAATGCCTTGTATCATAAGTGTAAAAGCATGGAGAGACCGTGTTTTCTGTGTGTTTATCGAGCGTAGAGACCGAGTGTAGAGTGTAGAGACTGAGTGTAGAGTGTAGAGACCGTATTTTCTGTGTGTTTATCAAGTGTAGAGAGTGAGTGTAGAGTGTAGAGGCTGTGTTTTCTGTGTCTTTTTCGAGTGTAGAGCGTAGAGACCGAGTGTAGAGTGTAGAGACCGTGTTTTCTATGTGTTTATCTTAAAATCAATTTATTAACATTACTTGAAATTTGAGAACATGACCCCATAATTACATGATGCGTTCTCCTTACTTATAATTTGCATTCCGCTTCACTCTCTCTGCTGCCTCTTCATTTGACATTGTTATACACGTAGAAATATGATATGAGAATGTGTAATTGTTATACACGTAGAAATATGATATGAGAATGTGTAATTGTTATACACGTAGAAATATGATATGAGAATGTGTAATTGTTATACACGTAGAAATATGATATGAGAATGTGTAATTGTTATACACGTAGAAATATGATATGAGAATGTGTAATGTATAATACAAGAACAATTAATCTTATTGATTGTATTAGTATGTCATAATATTTAAAGTACAATTATAATAACAATAACAATTTTAGTGTATGGAATGATCAGAAAAATAAAATAACATTAATTGGAAATCATAGTATTAGTCTTGATAATAATCTAATTATTATCATAGCCACAAACGCCCGTCACAATGCTTCACTGGCCGTCACACAACCACAAGCTCCCGTCACAAAGTCACAAAACACTCACCACAAGGTCACAAAACGCTAGTGTTAAAGTCACATTACGCTCATCACAAACGCTCATCACAAAGTCACAAACACCCGTCACAAACTCACAAAAGACGGTCAAAAGTCACAAAACGCTGTCACAAAGTCACATAACGGTCATCACAAAGTTACATACGCCCGTCACACAGACGCACAAAGTTTAAGCTGTAATTGCTGTCATAATTGAGAGAGCGGTTAATTTAGAGCTTCCGAAGAGCAAACCTTCAAGGCAGCGCTCCTGAGTTACAACGACAGGCGGACGCTGGCTTCCATTGAGCAAGAATAAAACCTATTAGAAAGCACACTGAAATAGTCCAAGTTATTATGGAGAAAACGGTTTCGTCTACCTTCAATTACTGCAAGTGGGAAAAGCGAGTAACCTGCAGTGGCACTTGCGGCGGTTGCCACTGGGCTGCTTGCCATGGCGGCCACAATGTCTCATAAGCATTATATTTATTAGTTATTCTTTGCAACGACTTCACAACAACAGTATTGTTACTTGTATATGTGCATGCATTTCTTTACATGCTATAGTGTATGCGTTTTTTTATTTTAACGTTAATTCTATTTATCAATGGTACTGGTGTTAATTCTCCTGAGGGTATAATTTTCGAGTTTTGAATTATAGTAACATGGAGCAAGTTACTATAATTTTAATTATGTATTCCTGAGCGATCATAATTTTTCTTATGGTTTCTGTGAGTGTTATGAATATTGAACATATTTCTTCCTTTATCGCATTCTATCGAGATTGTGCAGCTATAGCTAGCTGTTATAAAATCCAACTCAAACTTAAACATTTTTCTTCATTGTAGCATGCGATGAAGATGAATTTATTTCCCTTACCATCTCATGCAACTTCACCTCAACTCCAAGTTTTCGCCCTGACAGAAAGTGTAACTTTCCTTTAAGTGCAAAGATTTAAATGTCGGAACATCTGCAACCATTTTTGTAGTCTTGTCCCAGTACTTTAGTTTGATGAAGAAACATCCATTGAACAAAACTCAGTGTAATATTTTTGAAAATAGTTCAATAATGTGACTAACTTTTCTCTTGTCCTTAAGATACCAGGTGAACAATGTTGAAACTCGCGTTCATTTCACTAATTCAGGTACATGGAATTAGGTATAACTTCTTTCACAACCAGCCCCTGTCCTTGATTTCACTTTCATTTCTAGGCAAACCTTCCACATGATCTGTATTTTTGTTTCTCTTTTGATTTACTGTCAAGTTCAGCAAAATCAAAATAGAAACAGTCGTGCATCTATCATTAGTTTTAAATACTTTTTCTCTCTACGTGTGAGTGCAAACGATAGTTCTTCATGTGTATCACGATGAAGTGAAATAATTTCTACACACTGTACACTTCACGTCTCCTTCAACACCCCTGTGTCTGTACTGTACACCACGTCTCCATCAACACCCCTGTGTCTGTACTGTACACTTCACGTCTCCTTCAACACCCCTGTGTCTGTACTGTACACTTCACGTCTCCTTCAACACCCCTGTGTCTGT
>VCRD01001001.1:120503-140975 GCA_006783055.1 Trinorchestia longiramus | reverse complement strand
TGTGCTACACTTAATGAAAAGTTATGCGTGTGTTTAGTGGCTATTTGTGAAAGGTGAGAAATATTTGCTTTTTCTACTGGTTTCTCCCTGACAATTTTCAGTGTTCCTCATAGTTAAACTTTAAGCATTTGCAGTATTCACTAAAATGTTTTTGTGAGGTAGTATATAAGTAGCGGCTCTGCATATAGTTGCCCTACTTCTGCAAACGATGTCACAGTTACTATCTGAAATGCAAACAAGCGTTCATAAAAAACTCCTTGAAGTTGAGGTATCCGTCACAAATTTCAGTTCTCTTTCCCCGTTCGCTATTTTCATAAGAATAATTTTCTTGTTCGTGGAGCTATTACCTGTGGACCGGCTCAACTACGTGGTCGAGAGTTAGAAAAATATCAAATAACATTAATCCAACGTAAGAACAATGAGAGTAAGATCGGATTATTAGTTGCTTCATATGCTCCACAATTTCACCTTGAGTCTACGGGTTTTTGGAACAAGATTTAACTTTCAGTATACCACCAGATCAAGTCGTTCTGATGCCGCCATCTATTTTGGCGTTTACATTTTTCCAGCTAACAAGGTATTTAAATCTTACCTTCACATGTGCGTGGATTTTAACATCGAGTTTATTACAATCATAAATAACTCCTTAACTTTCATAGGAAGAATTTTAATGAGAGTTGTTTAACTCGTCTCCTGACGCATACAAAGTGCGTTCTGTAAAGATGCGTGAACCTAAAACATTATATTTTCAGTGCAAATGATTTTTTCCGTACGTTTTGTTCAGTTTTCTGTGTATAACATAATAATTTTTGCTTGGAACCCCTACAGCGTTAAGCAGGAAGGTATCAAGCCAGTGTCTTTCAGTCGAAATATTTGTTTCAGTCGAATTAATATTCAATGGGGTACAGTACGCACTATACTGGACATTTATATAGAACCTTGACTTTTCCATTTGAAATTACTGGAGAGTAAACTGGAAATTGGTTAGAATACTCGTGAAACACTAGAGAGTAAACTGGAAATTGGTCAGAGTGATTGTGAAATACTGGAGAGTCAACTGGAAATTGGTCGGAGTGATCATGAAATACTGGAGAGTAAACTGGAAATTGGTCGGAGTGATTATGAAATACTGGAGAGTAAACTGGAAATTGGTTGGAGTGATCATGAAATACTGGAGAGTAAACTGGAAATTGGTCGGAGTGATCATGAAATACTGGAGAGTAAACTGGAAATTGGTTGGAGTGATCATGAAATACTGGAGAGTAAACTGGAAATTCGTCGGAGTGATCATGAAATACTGGAGAGTAAACTGGAAATTCGTCGGAGTGATCATGAAATCATAAGTTGTAACTACAGAAAAGCATCTGGAGTCAAACATCTATGTCATATAGAGGAAAATGCTTTTTTCTCATATTCAATGTTGTTGTGTCTGAGTGTAATGTTTCACCATAAGTAGATTATTTTCTCTGAAACTATACCATTCTTTCAGCTTGAATGCAACCAATCTTTCCTTTTCGTATAAAATGAGTATTCAGATGCATCCAATCATTTCATTTCGTGCAAAAAGGATATTCTTACTTACTTAGTACTTAACTTACTTAAAAGAATATTCAGATGCAGCCAATTAGTTCAACTCTCGCAATATGACAATATAGCAATAAAAAATAATTTAACTGCACCTGGTGTCACTGCTACGACTTGCAAGTGCCCGCTTTCACGGAGCAGCACACCTTATCTTTTTACAGTCACGTTTGCTGGAGTTCGTGTGACAAGGCAGCGACCATCCATAAGGAGAGTGTGTCAGGCAATCTCCGTTCCTCATTTCACGTGTTTTGAAGTGGGAAAGGGGTGTGTTATTATTTGAATGTGTCCAGGATTTATGTGTCCGGGTGTTCCCACAAACGCGTAATGGCAGCGCACAGGCCGCCTACAATTAGGTAAGCGACTCTTAAAGGCCTCTCGGAGTCAGTGTCTGCTTACCTGCATGCCGATTTATTCGCTCATGCCCCGCCCTCCAGCCGCGGCCACCGCTAATGTAATCAGCGATGCTGTTTTACGAGCTTGCTCCAAAAAACGTGTTTAAAAAGAACGTACCACAGGCACCGAGCGAGAAAATACATGCACTGGATGTATTTTAGATGAAATACAAAAATGAGAGTCATTTGTTTCACGTATACTATAAGAACTCGTGATTAGCTTTAATTATAATTTAAAAAGTCAAGTACGCGATACATACATATATAGGTTTCCATGGTGCTTTGTATTCGTTATTTTATCTTCAACTCGAACCGAAATTCTAAATTAAAATTCAAAACGTTCCACAGTGTTCTTTAAATAAAGTGTATTTGGAAATTAACTTACCAGAATACATGAATTGAAAACATCTACATATATAATCGACTATGTATCTCCATCTCTCTCTGTATCTGTGTGTGTCCGTCCCATTACTTCCTATCTATTACTGAAGAAAAATTATTGAACTGAAATCTGAACGGATATGCATGAATTACAACCATTGTATTGTGGATCCCAAAGGCAGTGGATCACTATAAAACACGCTATTTGTTCTGTTGTTAACTTTCTTCTCGTACATGGCCTTGTTATCGGTAAATACGGCAGAGAAGTTTTGTACATATTCATTAGAATTATTCAGATTCTGATAGTACCACGGGTAAAACTATATAATGTATTTTTTATAGATCCTCAATTTTGTCACTTTTAAATCAAGGAATTTAACGAGTACTATCGAGGCCATATTATCGGCGGATAATATACAGAATGGAAGTTCTGTATATATTAATGAAAAGTATTCATTTAAAACATAAGAATTCGTCGTAAATTTTAATTCATTTATCTTCTTAATAACTTCAAATTAGACCAATTTAAATCGTGAAATTTCCATAGGAACTGGCTAGTTTGAAAATAATGTTCATGATGGTGTTTAAGCAACAGCTCTTTTTAGAAAATTATTTTCGTAAAGAGATTGAGGTAATTGTAAGCGGTAGAGAATATCTTAGAGTTTAGTTAATAATTAAGTATGGAGTATAACATCCTTTAGATGACACCCGCTATTGTCTAAACAAAAATGTACTCTTTTTGTTGACGCTTCCCATTACTTTACTCAACATGCCTGGAGTTATCCTGATATTTCCTGTATACTTTTGAGTTTTAATTCCTGTTAGGTATCGGGCTTTTTAATATAAACTTTTCCCTTCCAATATCCCCAGAGAACAAAATAAGTGGACTTAGATTTGGAGATGGGGGTGGCCACAAAACGTCACCATAGCATGAAATTATTCGACGTGAAAAATTTTCCTGCTAATTTCCATGACTCCATGTTACTGCTTCTAGAGCGGCATCATGACTCCATGTAACTGCTTCTAGAGCGTCACCATGACTCCATGTTACTGCTTCTAGAGCGGCATCATGACTCCATGTAACTGCTTCTAGAGCGTCACCATGACTCCATGTTACTGCTTCTAGAGCGGCATCATGACTCCATGTTACTGCTTCTAGAGCGTCACCATGACTCCATGTCACGATGTAATAGAGGGCAAGAAAATATTTTAAGTATCAAGCTTTGTTCTCACACTCGCCTCAGAAAAAAAGCATTTGTATTCATCAGCATGAAATACAGCCAATAAATAATTTTTTGACATATTTCTGGTGTAGAAGAACGAGTAAATATCATATTTTTCCTAGGTTGAAATACTGTAGTATACTGACTACCTATGTGCATGTGCGAATGTTTTCAACGCACGGAAACTTATTTACAGCAATGAAGAGATTAATTATTTCTTCACATCACAGCTTAAGATTTTTAATGTTGTTAGTACTCCATTGATGAATCTTACTTCATGAAAATATACGGAGACAAAAAAACATGAAAAGTTTCTATTTATTGATGTCATTTGCCCTCCTGTTTTTGTTGTCATTTGAGTGTTGCCATCTTAGTGCTTAGAGTAATTTGAGTGTTTCCATCTTAGTACCTTAAAGTAATTTGAGTGTTGCCATATTAGTGACTTAGAGCTATTTTAGTTTCCAGCTTAGTGGTTATGAATAATATGAGTGTAACATATTTTAACCAGTAACTAAACGAATAATGTTATAATCTAACTCTGCAAGTTATTTTGTTTCTTATTTATTCTGAATTTTACTGTTAAGTGCAAACAGGCAGACTAAATCACTGAAATCTTGCTAAAAATGCGACTTGCCAAATGATGTTTCATATTCACAGTTGAGATTTTGTAGGACTCAAACACCACTGTGTCACTTGAATAATTTTAAACAACATCCCATAAAATATATCTGATATTCATTCATATAATTTCAGCTCCAGAACCCTAGGATTATACATACTGACGCCCAACACTTTGCCAACAAGCGTGCGCAACAAAGGTTAGCGATCACAGTTTCAAGCACAAGTCAATGCTTTGTTATTTATGGCTGAGTTCACAGCGTCAGGCTGTGCAGCCGATTCATCAAACTCCTTAGAGGATAAAGAGCAACGTGAAAATACCCCATTATTCACTCTAAATTTATTGCTTCCTTAAATAACCCCTCATTATAGATAATTTTTACTGAACTCATTCGATATTGTGAAATTATATGTATGTAAGCTTGGGCTCATAGTCGATACCCTGATATTCTTTATTAGATTGGGAGTCCTTGAAGCTTTTTTTTAACACGAAATACTACGTTCACAAAGACTGAACTTAAGCCTTGCCATTAATATTGGTCAAAATCGTGGTTATCATATTCCAGAATCTGTAATTAATTCTAGGATCCAAGCGAATTTTCTATGGACATTGAAATCCATTCTAGAATTCAAGGAAATTTTGTACAGCAAATAATATCGTTTTCAGAATCCATTCATATATATCTGAAGGAGTCAGCTGTAGATTTAAATTTGAAAGAAATCATGTAGAAATTTACATCCAAATCAGTATCTGGGCAAATTTTTGTACACAGATTTAGACAGATTTAGACAGATTTAGACAGATTTAGACAGATTTAGACAGATTTAGGTCATTTCATAATTCGTACGAATTTTGATCAAAAACTTTTACGGATTCTCGAATCTATATAAATTTCAGTTGTAGGCTTAGTTTCATTGTAGAATCTTTACAACAGGCAACAAAGTTTTTTCATATTTTATTTGTATTGAAACAACTTTGCTTATTTTCAACAGATCAGCGTTTCATTTCGAGTGTACTTCTAGATTCATGCCTTCACTATGAAAAAAACATTCATGATCAGCCTAATGGTTGATTATTTATTTAAATCCCTTTTATGGTGAACACGTATTAAATCTCATCAGGAAAATCACCAGCAGACGCAAATAAAAAAGCAGGAAGTCCTGAATGATGGATTTTATCATCAAGAGGCAGATAATTAAAGTACATTTGATTTAACACGCCACTGAAAACAACATTAAAAAATAACAAGTTTCACAGGCGAGAATGAAAACATGATTAAACATTCACAGTGAACGTAACGTCTGGCTGTAAGTAGCAAAACTCATGAAAATTTAATTATTCATTACCAAGTCGATTTAAACTTCATTGTATCTCTTAAAACTGCTACTGAAAAAACAAAACTGAATTTATTATAGAAGTGGTTAAGGTCTGTCTCTTGTGTTACTGAACAGACGTCAAATGACGACCGTAGTAAACAACTGATCAAACTGCACATCAGCTGAACACCACAGTAAACAACTGATCAAACTGCACATCAGCTGAACACCTCAGTAAAAAACTGATCAAACTGCATGTCAATTGACCACCTTAGTAAACAAATGATCATACTGAAGTGCAGACAGAAGACTGAAAACTCTATAAAGAAACACAGGAGAATAGTTTGTCTCAGTAATAAGACACCTTCAATTGGACACTAAAGGTCTAAAATTAATAATCCAACTTTAATACTAACAATAAAACGACAACATAGAAGCGATAATAGTATATTGAAGGTTATCGTGTAGAGAAGCCTTGCTTCGTTAGCTCCTCAGAAATTCGTGTCCTAAATAGTTTCTACATCTTTGGGTATTGTGCTTTTTCTTCGAGATTGATAAGAGTTGTTCCAAATGAGTTCCTAATAGTTGATGTATTAAAAATTTCTTAAATATACTACAAAATATCCTTATTTCACGTAACATTCCGGATTCCTTATTCTATTGCGACGTACGAACATTATGAAAATTCCAATTATGATGCAAAAAGTCCTAAAGTAAAGACGCTTGACTACACACAGACTTTGCTCCTAACTTGCTCTTCAATGACTTTGTGTCAAGAGGCGGTCTGGATGCTCACAGTCCACCGTGGTAGTCTAAGTAACTAACATTTCCGCGTTTTAAGGAAATTTTCGTACGTTAAACCAATGTTACACTCAAATCATGGTTAATAATTCAACATGAAGTTTTAACAAAGCAGTTGTTTTATTTCATAAGGTCTCAGGGTTTGGGCGTCCCGAGTCTTCATAGAAAACGTGGTGTGAGTTTGTTACCCACACTGCATAGCTCCTCTGCATGTACAGGATGCGACAATATATCTTCCTTTTTGGACTTTCAAAAAGTTGTGAATAAAGGAAATCATGTGGCCTCACCCTGTATTATGTATTCTATAAGTTGCGTGTTTTATTGTCTTACTAAAACACGTTAATGAGTCATGCTCAACGCAGTATACAACTTACGTATTTTGTCATCTATATTTCAACATAGTTAGTACGAACGTTAAAACCCCAGGTATGAAGATTTATACGTACAAGTGTATACGGTTAGTTGTCTCTTTACCTGAGTGCTAGTATTTAGTTGTCAGTGTGCGGCATGCATGCTGCATCATACATCATGCTGCATCATACACCATACATCATCATTCATCCTGTTGCATTATGAATCATGCATCATGCATTATGCTGTATTATGCATCCTTCAAAATCCGGCGGCTAACGCTCAAAACATATTGTGAGGACTTGGCCCGTGCTGTGCTGCGGTGCTGTGGTGCTGTGGTGCCGTGGTGCTATGGTGCCGTGGTGCTGCGGTGCCGTGGTGCTGTGGTGCTGTGGTGCTGTGGTACTGTGGTGCCGTGGTGCTGTGGTACTGTGGTGCTGTGGTGCTGTGGTGCTGTGGTACTGTGGTGCCGTGGTGCTGTGGTGCTGTGGTGCTGTGGTGCTGTGGTGTTATGCTGATTGAGTGTGTGTTCAAGTTTAAGAAATAACCTAAACAGTGAATTCTTAAAATAGTTTTTGTAGAAAGAAGCAAGTTATCTATGACAGATACATAGAAAAATCTCCAATTTCAAGGCACGTTCAAAAACTGAGAACAGCGAACGTAAGAATTTCTAGGAATTCGTCGTACAGAGACGTGAATTCGTCGGATTTATTATTACAGTCGCTGGAAGGACAGACACTCGAGAGAGTGTCACAAAGCTTTCTAATCGAGCAGTAATCGTGTGTGAGGGCTCTTGCTGCTGCCCTCACTTCCCCTCGGTAAATACGCTCGTGCTCCCTCAGATTGAGCTCTCGCCGAACGGCGCTACGCTTCTGCATTGTCGCTGCCGATCGCTCAAACGAACAGACGTCGTGTAGAACTCAGAACCAAGACGTGTAGGAAAATACAAGATTGAAAGTGAAAGCATGTTCCTAGCATGGAAGATGAAATAAATGGAAGAGTGAAAAGAATAGGCATCAAAAACGTAAATGTTTGAGATGTGTCAAGGTTGGATGAAGGGAAATGGATGATGTGAGTCATGGGGTTGAATTGATCCGATAATTATCAGTTGAAAATTGTTAGAACAACTGTAGAGTTTCAGACACAATCCTGGAACGATGAAACACTTGTATTTTAGACTGAATGCCTGTTGCTTATGTTAGACGTACATGACAATCTGTCTTATTGTTCCGTAGTTCATAGTTGATGTGGACAAAATGAGAGGAGAAGGGCAGGCATAAAACGTTATGTCTGGAGAAGTATACGTCACAATCATACTTGCATGATACAAAACATACAAGTAAAGCATGATACAAAACACACACACACACACATATATATATATATATATATATGTAGTGTCCCAAAAAAAATGATACCTAATTTTCAATGGCTGTAATTCAGAAAATATTAAACTTACAAAAAATTAGAAACTCACATTTTATTTTTCAACATTTGTTCCATCTCTGTACAAAATTTCAGAAGAATTGATCCAATCGTTTTCTTTAAGTAGTATTTTAGTGACCGATACTGAAAACCTGTTTGCACACTTCTGTTGAACTTCGAATTTTATGATATTAAAACCATGTTTTTAATAGCCTTCAACCGTTTATTAAATGGAAAATTCCACTAAAATAAATAAAAAACGAATTGTTCCTCCTATTGTTCGTTTCCTTCTGTGTGTTCTCCGTTTCTCTCAATACACAGTTGCATTCGCCTCCTCATTCTCGCCATCACTCGTCTAACGAGAGCATCATCTCCTTGCAGCAAATTGGCCTCATTTTCAATTCTTTGCTTGAGTTCGTCGGTATCGCGCAGTGGAGAGCTATAAACCTTACTCTTTAGATGTCCCCGAAGGAAGAAATCACACGGCGTCAAATCAGGCGATCTGGGGGCCACTCGATACGATGATTCAAGGCGATAATGCGATTGCCGAATAGTTCATTCAGTTTTTCCCTTACAGCAACAGTTCTATGAGCAGGAGCATCGTCCTGAATCCACCAGGTTCGATTGACTCTGTTTCCATGTGTTTCTCAAAGTCTTGGATCGATCCTGTTATTTATTAGATCAAGGTATTCAACTCCATTTAAGTTAGTGTTGTAAAAATAAGGACCGATGACATGTCCATTGCCACAAAGTCCCATCCACACAGACACTTTCTCTCTCGAAATTCCTACGTCAAAGTTGAAATTGAGGTTGGTTCTTCGGTACATATGTGCGAACGTTGTGATTATTTACTTTGCCATTCAAGTGAAAAGCGGCCACTAACCGAACATTTCTTTGCAAAAACCATTGAGCAAAATTCAGCCGCCGAGGAAAATCGTTATCGAGGAGTTGGTTCCGCACATGTATCTTGTAAGGATGCCACTTCAAATCCAAAGTTATAATTCTGTTGAATGTAGATTTAGTAACATCTAATCCACTTGTTCTTGCAGAGATTTGCGGATTTTCTGTAAGTGCTCCTTGAACAATTCGAACATTTTCTTCTGATCGCCCTGTTCTTTTCCGTTTTGATCGACCTTTGTTGAGATTCAGGCTTGTTCCTTCGGTTCTGTATCTAGCAACATTTCTCCAAATAGTCATCTTTGTTGGAGTGTCTTTCACGAAAATGCTCTTCAAATGATTGAATGACCTGTTGGAAACTTTTCGCTTGAAAATACTTCTCAACGATGAATGTTCTTTGTTCTCTTGAGAGTTGCATAATGGGGAAGCTCTTCGATCGGTAAAAATCTTGAATAGATAAAGATCATGCTTTCGTATTCGTACGTAATTCAACTTACGAGTTGAAGCCGTATCAATGATACCAAAGCATAGGAAAACAAAATGTGACTTTCCAATTTTTTGTAAGTTTAATAGTTTCTGAATTACTGCCCATGAAAATTGGGTATCGTTTTTTTTGGGACACCCTGTATATATATATATATATATATATATATATATATATATATATATATATATATATATATATATATATATATATATATATATATATATATATATATATATATATATATATATATGCATATATAATTTTTCAACATACAGAGGATTTTCAGCCGTGTATATAGTTGATAATTTTATCCAATTCTGTATAAATCAGATCAGGGTAAATGCTAGCATTGTTTTATGTCCATTCCAAACTTTATTCCTTTCACTATTTTTAATCATACTTTTCAATATATTTTATTAATTGATGGCATAGGTAACAACACACACATTAGACATATGATAGACATAATAGACATACATAATTTAACATTAATCTTTTTCGTTCCAAAGATTTACGAATTGAACTAGTTTTTTATTTACTGAGCTTCAGGAAATTAATTACAAACATTTCCTTGCGTTCTTTTCGTTTACATAAATCCGGGGCTGTAAAGTTAGCTTCTTCGCGTACCATACTGTACTTACGTAACAATTATGTGCTTGAAATACAGGTTCAATGTCATGGTGCATACTACTGTACTCATGTAACAGTCGTGTGCCTGAAATACAGGTTCAATGTCATGGTGTACAACTCATTACCTTATATCTGAATACATTCAAGTAAAACGTTTGAACATAGTTCGTTTTACTAAGTTGTCAAAATGATCCTATATTACATGGGTATACATAAAAAAATTTTGTTGTAACGCTCGAGATGCCGACCTGATCATTACGAGCAGCATTCAATGACCGTGCCACAATAGTTACAAGTATGCAGCGGCCGTGCAACAATAGGTACAAGAATGCAACAGTCATGCAGTAAAAACTAAAAGCATGCAACGGTAATGTAGTAATAGCTACAAGAAGCATGCAACGGCCGTACAGGAGTAGTTACGAGTAGTACGGTCGTGCAGGAGTAACAAGTAACACAGTCGGGCAAGAATAGTTACAAGTAACACAGTCGTGCAAGAATAGCTACAAGTAACACAGTCGGGCAAGAATAGTTACAAGTAACACAGTCGTGCAAGAATAGCTACAAGTAACACGACCGTGCAGGAATGTTTGAGTGACGTGGGGTAATTGATTATTGTGAGATTATGGCAGCAGCAGAAGGTCGGATGCGTTAGTTAAAGAGGAGCAGACGCTGGCGTTACCGGGCTCCAGTTAATGGTCGTATCAGTCTGGGGTCGTAATTCATGCAGTTGTGACAAGTGACTGTTCTCGGGCTATAGGCGAGCGTCACAGGTTCCAGATTTACGAGCTGTTTACACCTTTAATTATTGCACGATGGAGTTGTTAAGACCTGACACCCGCTACTTACGTCATGTTTCGCTGTCCACTTGTGTCCTTATCATATGTGTTCACTATAATTCACTATTGGATACGAACACCTCGCCCTGAGAAACCCAGTCCTTGCCCTCATAAAATACGCCTTGCTTACGCACGAGCTCCAAAGATCTTAGTCATAACTTTCCAGGTGCTTAAAGGTTACGGCGATAACTCTTGCGGTTGTCTTGTGGTAATGGAAAGGTATTTATTAGGAGGCTCCAGTGCTGTCCTTACCATCGTATCGAAGTTGGGGCTTATCACTTGCACGCCGAACGCTCCACAAATCTCGCTCGTTCCCGTGTTTAGCAGACGACAGCTGTTATTAACACACCTCGCTTCTCTTATTACAATTTAAATTGCTGTGCTTCACTCCTGCCCTTATTACGGCCTCTCCATCAACGCTCAGCCAACGACACGATCACGGTGTGTAGATTTACGCAACTGCCGTTAGTGCAACGTACGGCCAAAGAAAGTAGTACACATCCAATGCAACGTTTCGATCTGATGATCGTTCTGCGTTCGAGCAGTCGTGGTCTAACCTCATGGTTCCAGTCAGCTTGGTAATTTCATGATAACCTCGATAAAATCCCTAGATAGTAATACAACTACATCTGCAAAACTCTTTCTTGCGATAGAAATGATTTAAGATATTCTGACACTGGGCAATACAATAAAGGTAGGTGAAATTTCACAAACATTACCTACATCTTTACAATACAAATGATACAAGTTTGAACTACAAGTGGTAGTCACCCATACATTTTCGGTACTAAGTTCGCAATGTTATTTTATCCAAGCAAATATTTCAGAGTCATTCCTACGTGCGATGTTCGTTGTATACCCTCGAGAAATATAGAGAAGATCCGTAGGTATAAAAGACCCTCCATTAACTGGTCTTCAAGATTTAACTTACGAATATTAAAAATAGTTATTTTTTGTTCGCATAATTTGAAAATACGAGTATTTCAGGCTTGTGAAGGAGACAAATTTAAGGCATCATTTTGAGTATAAGCCTTTACTTTATTGTCGCCTTTTCAAGGAATCTTTATATAAAAACCGTTAAAGAGCAGCAATGAACTTTATCAAGGTATTAAATCATAGCTGTCATTATATAGTATAAAGTAAAGTGTAATGCGTGAATTGAATTCCAGGGGCAGGCGCGAAAAAATTAGTAATTTCAAAAATTTAGCACAAAACTTGATCTGGAAATCAAAGTTCGGTAAATTATTAAACATTTTCATTACGAAAAGGAGGGGAGAAATGTGCACGCATTAGTGGCCTTCATTATGAAAATTTGATAACTCCCAATTATGAAAATACATAAAATTTACACATCTGTGTATCAATGTATGAATTTAAGAATTTAATGTGAAATCTGAACAACAAAAGCGATTTTCACAGAATAGCATTTGTAAAAATTCGCTTAAAAGAGTGTCTGTGCAAATCTATAACTAACATTTAGTGCTTAGTCAAATAGCCTGAATTATCTTTCCCAGCTAGTAATCTTTTTCTGGAGTCCTCTTGGGCGGTGCTATGTTCTTTTTGTATTTTAGCTCATTCTTCTACGCAGCTCCACTCTGAATCACTTACGCCCCCGGGGTGGTTTAAATGAATTTCAATTTTCAATGATCGTTAGAAGTGTTCTGTTAGATTCCAGTTTGGTAACCGAGTAAGCAATCTTGAACCCATCTTTTTTTCTGTTAGAATTGTTCACTCGTTACTCTCGGTGTTTTTCCCATCATCATGGTTATCCAGGGTCACCCCAAAAAGTTAAAAAAATTTCTCGTTATTTATTGGTACCTAGAATACCAATTATATGCACAAAAACATAACATAATGGTTGGCCTCTAAAGCTGACAAACACGACATTTTTATTATGCATAAGTAATAATAAAATCTTGGTTAACATTTTTTTGGTCCCCTAGCATATCTCCTCTGGAAGTCCTAGCTTCTTCTCGTAGTCGAACAGACCTGCTCCTGAAGTGCCTCTGCAGACTGCCGAATTAATTGTCTTTTCATGACGCCTATTGCTTGCACTATCTTTCTTCTTTCAATTGTTACAGTGTGATATTCTTTGAGTCGTTGATTGCGCTGTTTTTTTACTTAAGACATGTCACGCACAGTTGTGTTTTATACTCGCGAATTAGTATCGAAAGAAACCTGCAAAGTTCAGAGATAACATCTTACGACAAAACAGAATAAAAATTTCGTGGGTAGGCATATCTCAATTCATAATGTGCAAAGTTGTGTGAGGGCGAGTGTGCTTCTATAACGGACTGTATACTAAAATGGCAACTACTTGTGGTAATTCATGTAATTTGTTTTCCAATTTTCATAAAGATTAATGAATACTTAAGTAAAAAATATACACGTAAATAAAATGAAATAAATAAATTGATTATAAATAATAAACGAAAACAATACATGAGAAACAAACAAGAACACTGCAAAACAGTGTCACTAAAAAGGTAGATAAAAAATAGTTACCCAAAAAGGCACCAGTGCAACTACGAAGCATGAGCTCTGAAGAACGGGTTAATTCATGGCGTTCAATTGACTTGTGCTTGAGAGAATGAGAGAAGTAAGGCGCACTGAACAGAGCGGCGGAGTCGTGCCAGTTTTGACGACCTGTGCCTTCATCTTCACGTGACAGCCTCGCTCGGGGCTTGATTAATTTTTAATTAGAGACGCGCTGCGTTAATAACTGCGAAATGCAACTGTCATCTGCCGGCTCTCCCTCGTGCCTCTGCGCCGTGCTGTGGCATGACGGTGCTGTGGTGGCATGACGGTGCTGTGGTGGCATGACGGTGTCGTGGTGGCATGACGGTGTTGTGGTGACATGACGGTGCTGTGAAGAGATTGGTTAACGATGAAGTTTGAAGTGAACCGAAACTTCTAAAGTTACTAGGCGACGTAAAATTAAGAGACAATGCATGATCAAATAATAATTTGGATGGAAAAGAAGTTAAGTCTACCTAGTGGGGAATTGAAGTTCCAAAATAACATGAACAAAAAAGGGACCTGCTTAAAATTTTTCGAAAATATTCTGGTGAATTATGACTTGTTGACCCGCTGTGTGTTGACGTTTCTAGGGTTACTTTCCGTCACTGACGGCTGCAGTGACGGCTGCAGTGACAGCTGCAGTGACGGCTGCAGTGACGGCTGCAGTGACAGCTGCAGTGGCGGCTGCAGTGACGGCTGCAGTGACGGCTGCAGTGACAGCTGCAGTGACGGCTGCGGTGACGGCTGCAATGACGGCTGTAGTAACAGTTACATGTAGCACATCATGCAGCTGCCAGCTGTATGTCATGTGTTAGGCAGGACTACTATTACACCTGTCACAGCGTACGCAGTACTTGATTCATGCGCAGATCAGACTTGTATTTTAACGGGCGCTGCATTTGCGGTGACTACCTCACAGTTATAGTCGCGTTTCGTAGCCGAATCTTTAAGTTACAAAGTTACTGGAACTATCGTAACGGCTGTAATGACACGTGTAACAGCTCAATCAAGGTAGAAGTTCAACAGACCCTGGATAGATTGTGAGATGCTGTAATGACTGTCACTAATTTCATTTAACAACTTAGACTATAAGTCCAACAGACCCTGGAAAGATTGTAAGAGCTGTAATGACAGTAACTAATTTCATTTAACAACTTAGACTGTAAGTCCAACAGACCCTGGAAAGATTGTAAGAGCTGTAATGACAGTAACTAATTTCATTTATAACTTAGACTATAAGTCCAACAGATCCTGGAAAGATTGTAAGAGCTGTAATGATAGTAACTAATTTCATTTAACAACTTAAACTACAAGTCCAACAGATCCTGGAAAGTTTGTAACAACTACAATGACGCGGGAAATAGCTCAAAGTATAAGTATAACAATCTCTGGCAAGATGGCAACAGCTGCAATGACAGCCACATGGATGCAATCTCAATTGTCAATGATTGTGCCAGAAACACGCGTCACAGGCCGCCCACAATCACACGTACGAATATGATTGCAGCCGCGATCTACGTTCGTAACAAATGAAGATAAAGCGTAGCTGTGAACGCGGAAGCAATCATAGGAACTACTCGCACCTGCTTGGCTTTGAACACCATAGTTTTCCTTTGTTAATTGAGCATAAATTATTTTTTTCAGGACATGATTGTCAGTCGAGTAACGACGCTTCAAGAATTCATGGTCCACGTAACAAAGAAAATATGTTGGTGTGTGAGAGCTGTGAAGAGCTTAACTGTTAACTCAGTTCGTTCATTGCCCAACCACCGAGTGAACTTGATGCATTTCCTAGTCGCAGGAACAGACTTGATGTATTTTACGACTACTCGAGTACAGACCCCGACACATTGTTCGGGGATTGCAAGGTTGGGTTAGGTACAATTTAGCTATGTTAGGTATAATATAACAGTAATTTGGTTTTGCTGGAAGCATGGAATTTTGTAAAAAATTCACGTAGTTCGTTCTTGGAATTTTTTAACAAAAAGCTCTGGTACTCCTCAGGTGAGCCAGGAGCGCAGATTGAAGCAGATAAACCCATGCATGTGAATAAATGCTTCGTCTAGTTGAGAGCATAGACGAGCTAAAAAATATCACATCATTTGAGTTTTAAGTTTGTAAAAAACGAAAACTTGGTGAAACAAATCTAGAAACGTTTACTGGAGCTAGAGTTTGTAAAACCAAGCTATGAATGCTCATTAGACGAGGAATTATACCTCTAGCTATTCTCCTTGAGATCATGATTGTAAATAAATTATCACCTAATAGCTTTCATGTAAATTTATAGACGAAAGCGATATTCCCTGCAGAATACCTTCAAAACTGCGGGCAAATTCTTCATTACAGAGCCTCAAGACTCCTGTCTTTAATACTGCTAAAAATACTCTAATAGTTCAACAATAATTCGTTTTTCTGCCAAGCTCTCAGTTGTTGGACAACAGCATCATTTCTCCAATAATCTTCAGCTGCTCATACGATCACTGCAATTATTACTCTCACTCTCATTCTGTTGCACTAACTATGATACCTTCTAATTCTCTAAAAGCATTAACTAATTGAAAACATTAATTAGAAACATTAATCCGGCATTAACAATGCCGTATGTTTTCGCCGGTTGATGATGGTGAAAAAATTATATCATTTGCACGTTTCTCATGAGTTCATTCTCTTTATTTATGTCTTCAAATACTAGTTCATGTTCAAATTATTGCACACAACTGTGAATAAAGTCACTCTGCACACGAACAGCACTTACAAACTTCTTGTTGCATGTGTGCTCTAGTCCGCAAGCCCATTCAGCCGAATACTCGACTTCCTTTTCTTTAACGTTCGTCTCAATCGAACACTCCTAAATTTCTCGATTGTTTTACAGCAATATACGACATTATGCTACCTAATATTCACCCTGTATGGGACATTTTTAAAAGCTCGATGACAAGAGAAATTCCTAAGATCCTTTTTGACTGAAGAAAAATAAAACTTCTTTGACTGGAAAGTTATTAATTGGAAACCATCTAATATTAAGAGCTAACTCCACTGTAGCAGATGAAAACAAACCTCAAGCTGCTTCTCTTTAATGAGAAGTACAATTCATAAACCACCAGCCCGTTTGTAGCAATGGTACACACAATAATTATTGTTTTGCTAACTCAGCGAACACACACGTACAAACTTCTCGGTTTTAAACTACGAACCTCGCACGGTAATAATTCTACTGAACCCGATTAATTGAACTCATCCTTTGATACTACACCTCAAGATTATAAATATTTTTCCATCAATCTCGTTTGTTTTTGAAGCATCCCTGTGAACTTATGTCTAGTCTGCAGTACGAGTATACATGTATCAGGCACAGTTTAATTTCGTTTTATTTCTGTTCACACCTCATGGAAATAGCTTCATCTCCGACCTCTTGAAACGCTGTCTCCAACACTTATTACTGGTTCTAGATGCAAGAAGCTCAAAATTCAAACAACATTTCTAGTAATAGATCGTAGTAATCGATTGAGGTAATCAATTGTACTAATAAACTGCAGTAATAAAGTGTAGTATAGATTGTAGGGATAAATTGCAGTAATTGACTGAAGTGATAAATTTTACTTACAGATTGTGATAGTAGCAAAGCCAGAAAAACGTTTCCTGGTCGTACACTCCCTGAACTCGCTGGTCTATTACAGTATTTATAATTGAGAGTCCACTGCTCTGCACCGTGAGATTCTTGCCACCATGACGCTCTTGGTCTCCTGCAGAAGGTGGTCATTAAGACAGAGGGGAACGTCAGCAGTACAGGCAGGACTGCCAGTATCAGCACCAGCTGATGGCTCAGTGTCGGCCTCTATGGGTCCATATTACTCTCTCACGGCCCCATGCTGACAGCAATTCATGTCAACACCTTCATCCCCGCTGCCGTCTTCAAAAGGTGATGCAGCACACGAGGTCTAGAGACATCAGATCCACCACGATGTGCCACGACTCTTGGATCGCCTCATCAAGAGAATCCAACGAATTGAACACTGAAATCTGTATTCAATCCCAGATCCTTTGATTTTGTTCGTTTTGATCAGTGAGCTTGTAAACACGAATGTCCTCTGCTCGTCTGTTAATTAATGGGCGCGCTGAAGGAATGAAGGCCCAAGCCCAACAAGAAAAAAATTGAGAGTTTTGATAGAATATGTCATTTTACGTCGTGAATTTAACACAATGAAATCAATAAAGCGAGTTTCGTGCGTTGATTTGTAATGAAAGTTTCGATATACAGGGGTTCCTAAAAATGTACTTGCTCTTTGATTGTTTATTATTGATAAATAAAGTCCTGACTTAGGAATTTACTAACACAGATACAAGTTAAATGAGCGAAGTCAAAGAAAATAACAATGGATTTAGAGAAATTATATGTCATAAAAGAAAACTTTAGTATTCTTCTCTAGTCTATTCTCCCCACAGAGACAAGTAGTCAAAGAGCGAGTACATTATTTTGGGACACCCTCTATATTATCATATACTGTAATTACTTATTATGAGTATTAAACTTAAATTCAATAATTTGTTTCCTTCTCTGATATGCTTCTTGGTAATGGGCACTAAAACTAATTAGTAAAACATATCCAACAATCGCTCACAGGCACACTGCTACATACTGGCCCATAATCTGTCATGCACAGACTCACAAAGTTACACACAGTCCCACTACAAGTCATGCTCAAATTCATAAGTTATTTACTGGTGTGCAGCTAGTCACACTCACTAGTATACAGGCAGGTCACTTTCATTCATACAGAGTCAACCAAACACAGGTACACAACCTCTGATGTATAGAAGCATTACCTGTCATGGACAGACCAACACCAGATCTCAGCAATAAGCGGCAGAAATACTCTAAAGAAAACGACGGATATTCATTCCAATACTCAAATTACTCATTTCCCTTCGACCAAAAAGCTAAGAAGTTTAAGTACAGCACTAGTGGCTCTCTCTCTCTCAGCAAGTGGAGCGTGTTTCAGTCTATTATAAAGCTCAACAAGTCGAGCGTGTTCCAATGCCAGGTCTTCATTAGAGACTCCATGCTCTCGAGAAGCTGCCACTGCCCAGTTCTCGTAAAACTGTTCAAGTTTTGGCAAGCCTGACGAGGTCGTCTGTGCGACCGCTGCACCCGCGCCTATGGCAATATTCCCTTTGAAGTTCTGCCGCGGCTTAAATCGTAAGAGACCCCAGGATATTGCCTTTTAAACTCAATCGTGAACCTATTGGATTACGTCCGAGAAACCTCGATCAAAATTGACATGAATCTGAGAACGGAACGAGCTAGCACGCAGGAAAACGCCCGCCTTTTTGAGATGATTTAGCAGGGAAATGGACTTAGGCTGCGACTGGCACCCCGTCAGTGGCACCACTTGGCTTCAAATATTATTACTTGACTTGTTTTGGGGTATTTCAGTGCGGGATTTATGAAACAGCCTGGGCTTTTGATAAATTTTGATGGATGGATTAAATGGTTTTGGGGTATTTATGAACACGATTTATCACAAGCATGGATTTTAAAAAATTTCGAAGGGTTGAATATTTTGGTAGTTTTCTGTGATGGATTAAAGAGTTTTGGGTTATTTCTATGATGATTTAGACTGTTTTAGGGAATTTGTGCAGGACGTTTGAAGTTTTTGTCAAATTTTAAAGGTTACATTAGTTCCATGTGGTAAAATACCTGCACTTGACAGCACCTGTACGGGTTTCTCAGGCATATCTACTTCTTCCATTTGTATGTTTCAAATGGCAAAATACATTCCCATTTTGAAATCAGGTTTTTTGAACATCTGGTGCCCTAATTTTGAATTTCGTAGGAAAATCAATTACCAGCGCTGAATGTACACATATGAGAATTTTACAAACAGCATATTTTACAAACAACATATTTATAATATTATTACTCTCACTTGAATAGCCTGCATGAAACCTTCGATGAAGTAAAGCAAGACGATGCATCAACTCACGATGCATCAACTCATGAGGCATTAATTGAAGATGCATCAACTCACGAGGCATTAATTGAAGATGCATCAACTCACGATGCATCAACTCACGAGGCATCAACTCAAGCCCGTCTGAAACAAGCAGGTTTTGGTGTTGAACTGCGCGTAGTAAAATCTCTGTGAAGAGAAACATTGAATTAAAATATGCTAAAACTGCAGCAGAAGCAGCACCAGCATTAGAAACAGTACCAGCTCCAGCACCAGCACCAGCACTAGAAACAGCACCAGCACCAGCACCACCAGCACCACCAGCACCACCAGCACCACCAGCACCACCACCAGCACCAGCAGCACCACCAGCACCAGCAGCTCAGTCAATACGACCAGTGTTCAGTGAGGTGGATGGGAGAGACGCCCCTGAAGTATATCTGCCCGAGACGGAGGGTGGGAAGAGATAGAAGTGGGGATGGGGGAAGTATGAGGGACATGTTGACACTGCTAACGACGCTCCCCAACTTAGCATTAATATTGCGCCCCCCTTTCCCCTCTACAGGGGGCGGCCTTGCATCGCAGGGTGTCACTTGTGGGTGTAAAGTTGATAAAATTATTACTTTGGGTTATGTGTGTCACCTGGTCGTTAATCTCTCTCTATCAGTGCTGGTTGTGTCACCTGGTCGTTAATCTCACTCTATCAGTGCTGGTTGTGTCACCTGGTCGTTAATCTCATTCTATCAGTGCTGGTTGTGTCACCTGGTCGTTAATCTCATTCTATCAGTGCTGGTTGTGTCACCTGGTCGTTAATCTCACTCTATCAGTGCTGGTTGTGTCACCTGGTCGTTAATCTCATTCTATCAGTGCTGGTTGTGTCACCTGGTCGTTAATCTCACTCTATCAGTGCTAGTTGTGTCACTTGGTCGTTAATCTCATTTTATCAGTGCTAGTTGTGTCACCTGGTCGTTAATTTCCCTCTATCAATGCTAGCTGTGTCACCTGGTCGTTAATCTCATTCTATCAGTGCTGGTTGTGTCACCTGGTCGTTAATCTCAT